>CAUYTI010058952.1:0-38632 GCA_963575145.1 Galago senegalensis | reverse complement strand
CATTAATGAAATCATGGAGTACAGTGTGCTGTTTTCATATACATTTTGAAATACTCTCATCAAACTGGTTAACATAGCCTTCATGTCATTTTCTTAGTTATTGAGTTAAGACATTCATACTCTGCTTTTAGAAAGATTCACTTGTACCCTTATAAGATAAACCATAGAAGTGACCCCACCAATCACCCTCCCTACCCCCATCCACCTCCTGCCCCTCCCCTCTCCCTACCTCCTTCACATATTCTAAAGCTATAATTATATTTCCTATGAAAGTTATGAATTAGTTTCAAAATAGGGCTGTGTACATTGGATTCTTTTTCTTCCATTCTTGAGATACTTTGCTAAGAAGAACATTTTCTAATTCCATCCATATAAACATGAAGGAGATAAAGTCTCCATCTTTCTTTAGGTCTGCATAATATTCCATGGTGTGCATATACCACAATTTATATTGTGGTCAACCCATTTGTGGGTCGATGGGCACTTGGGCTTCTTCCATGACCTAGCAATTATGAATTGGGCTGCAATAAACATTCTGATACAAATATTTGTTGTAACGTGATTTTTGGTCTTCTGGATATATACCTAATAAAGGAATTGCAGGATCAAATGGCAGGTCTATTTTTAGTTCTCTAAGTGTTCTTCAATTGTCTTTCCAAAAGGAACAAATTAATTTGCATTCCCACCAGCAATGTAGAAATGTTCCCCTTTCTCCATATCCACACCAATATCTCTGGTCTTGGGATTTTGTGATATGGGATTATCTTACTGGGGTTAGGTGATACCTTAAAGTAGTTTTGATTTGCATTTCTCTGATGATTAAGGATGGAGAGTATTTTTTCATATATCTGTCAGAAAATAATACTTTTGCTTTAAGCCAAAGAAAAATAATAGAAAACTTCTGATTTGACCTATTTTGTTTAAATCTTTTTTTTTTTTTACATAGTAGCTCAAATATCACAGTGTTTCCTGACCCCTCCAGAAAGCAAACACGTCCTTCCTTTGTCTTCCCCAAACATTTGGTTAATAAGCCATTATAGTAATTGTTGCATTCAACTAGAATCATCTGAAATATGTTATCTTAATATTGTTTCAATCAGTTTAATTATGCATCTCATTCTTTTCATGAGTCCTATAAACTGAAAAATAAAGATCTATTAATATCATGAAACCAATAATTGGTAATATTACTAACAAGGATAATAAACTCAATTATCACTATGTACTTGTTTTATGAGATTTAACCCTCACAACTATCCAATTTCCTAGCAACTCTCCCATGACATAGATAACATTTACACTCCATCTTTTCACAGCCATGTACATAGTTAATTGTGAGGCTGGAGTTCAAAGCCAGGCAAGCTTATCTCTAAAACTAGGTTCTCTGTATCAAATGTCTTATGACAAAGTGACATAAACAAGAAGCAATACTAGAAATAATACTAGAAGAAACTGGAAATGTAGCCAAATGTAGCCAAAATCTAAATGTATATTATATATTGTATTAACACAAATATATACTATATACATATATTTACACAAAAGTATACATACACATATGTACATGTGAATGTGTGTATCCCTTACCTGTACAATTTATAGTTTTATAAATATGCAGGTTTATATATTTTATGATATGTGTTATTTTTATTATATATATAAATATAAAACAATTTAAAAGATAAATCACTAAGGAAAAAAATGCACCAAGAATTATACAAATTCTACATGAAAAAAAACTATTAAAACCTATTGTGGGATACATAGAAAAGGTTTGAGAAAGTGAAATGCTAAATGTTTTTAGATAGAAGGACTCAATAATTTAAATGTTTCAAGTAGATTAAGTACCACTATGCTATTATTGGTCTACCCAGCAGCCTCTTTGTCTCTTCAACCATTTTTATTTTTTTTAAGTTTTGGCCAGGGCTAGAGTTTGAACCCACCACCTTTCGCATACAGGGTCAGCGCCCTAGTCCTTTGAGCTACAGGCGCTGCCCACCTCTTCAACCTTTAAAACAGAAACCTCTCCTTCAGGTACTGACTGGGATGCCCTGTGCGTTATTGAGGCCTGAGACTTTTCCCATCTTAGCAGGGAAATCTTGAATAGTTCACTTGCTAGTAATTAACTAAAAAAGCAGCATCAATGGGATTTTCAAAAATAAGATGAGATCTGCTGGAGAGCTGCTGGAAATATTTTTTTTTCACTTTAAAAACAAGGAAGAAACATTTTCTTTCTTTGATTTTGGACTTTGAGTGTACTTGAAAAAAACACTGCCTCTGTGAACACTGGGAGTCAATTTGAGGTCAAATGTCTGAACAGCCAGAAAGAACAGAAAAGAGAATCAACTGTGAACTAGTCATTTAGCTTATCTAAGCAGAAGAATGTCTTTAGGTATCATATCACATAAGATAATAAATATCCTGTTTTACTTCTAGTATTTTATATTGAACATTCGATCCATGATACTTAAAATAGAAACCAGCTATATATCAATCTGTACATATAAGTTTCCAAATAACATATATGCATTTTTAACCAAAGAATATTTTAATGTTCACGTGGACATAAACATGCAAAAAACTGAGAAAACTCTCAAAAATAAGGTTAATTGTCCTGAATAACCCTACAAGATTCTTTAGATATATGAAAAGCTATTTTCAAGTGTAACACTAACGAACGACTATACAAATCTAAAACCAAAAACAGATGTTTCAGAAATGAACCCAAATGCATATGAAAATTTAGCCTATCATTAATAGGGCATAATACATTTTGGATATAATATGTATTATTTAGTCAATGGTGTTGAGAACACATATTACAAAAAATAAACACTGTATATTCAGTGATTAAGAGTAATATCATTGAGTGAATATTTAAAGTAGAATATAAACATATAAGAAAAATATGACATTTTATTTTATTATAAACAAACAGGTAGTTACTATTTAAAATAGTTAGAATATTAACATGTAAATGGAATATTTATAAACAACAAGTATTTGTTACACGGGGATATTACCTTCCATCCATTGTTAGGGAGTATAATTGGTACAAGGTGGGAGGCAATTTGGAAATAGCTATGGAAATTTTAAATGTTGAATAAGTTCTCCCAATTTCTGGAATTTTTTCTTACATTATGCCTTTGCAACTTTGTTCGATGAAAAATTGAATACACAGTATTGTTTACTGAATTTATGTGGGTTGGTATGCCACAACTCAGGACGTAAACTAGAGGATGTATTGTTATAGAAAAGAAACAAGTTATTGTTGGGTTATAGCCAACTAAAAAGCTGTTTTGCCCCAGGATAAACAATAAAAATAACAGAAAAATTGTATAAGGTGTTATTAATAATCCCATAGGTTTAAAGGACATATCAAGACAAACACAATGAAAAGGAAAAATACTGCTTTTTCCTTTACATCTTATTCCTTTTCCTTTTATTATATTTGATTTTTATACCTTTTGATTTCTATGCTCAACTGTGTCATCAGAAAAATAACTGCAAGTTGAGTATTTATAATCTGGAAAGAAAAGTTACCTTTAACTTTAATGTGTTCATGCGTGCGTGCATGTGTGTGTGTGTGTGTGTGTGTTTTCAAAGACCCCTAGGTTGAGATTGTCCTGAGAAGTTAGAAGTCTATGACAAACAAAATAAAGGCGTTGGAATTGAAAAATTAACACTGCTTATGTTTTGCTATGCCAAAGACAAAAAAAACACAAAAAACAAAAAAAAAACATTCTTTTATGTCCTCACATTCTATTTTCCTTGGCCTTTGTTACTAAAGGTCTGAGGAGATGAATCTTAAAATTCCATTATCTAACCTGAGCCTTCACATGAGTATTTTTAACTGAACGCTTACTAAACGTCAGTGTAGCAATCTTGTTTGAAAACTTCAGAGAAAAGAGCATTTGATTTTCCAGGTATCACGAACAAACACTTTGAATTCTTTAGCACTATAAATATTTGATGCAAATATCAAGGTCTGGTTCCTAACTCTCTTTGCTCCTAAAATGATGAAAAGGCTACAATAGACACAAAGGACTTTCTTCCTGAGCCACATTAGTAACTTACTCAGTATAGTGACCTTGCCCTCCACAGATGTTACTGTAAATCAACAATGAAGGTGTTAAGTCTAAGATCAAGGTTCACTGCCATCATTTTCTCTTCTTAGGGGAAGAGCTTAAACATTGTGTTACTAAGCTTTTCATCAAACTGAGTACCCCTGCTGCCCTCCACAATGAAACAGAGTTTTGCTCCTTCCTAAACTGTTATGCTATATCTGATTGTTGCCCTCTTTTGAACATTGAGAAAGTTCAGAGATCCTCTCCTTCACCCTCCATCTCTCTACATTAATCTGTGTTTCAAAATACAGGCTATGTTTTGGTGGAGGAGAAAAGATGGAAGTTTGTATTAGAGATGTATTAGAAATCTTCAAATAAAGTAAATGGATTATACTGGACATAATGTTCCTTAATGCAGTCACTTTAGCATCCCGGAGCAGTGACTGCTGAGATTTAGGGATGCCTTTAATGTTTATAGGGAAGAATTTGGGGGATAGAATCAAGATGGGCACTAGATGCATGTGCTGTTTACTGTGTGCCTCCTCCACCAGGAGGGACCAGAAGAGTAAGCTGATTCTCACATTTTAATTTTTATTTATTTATTTGTTTATTTTTTGAGAAAAAGTCTCAGGCTGTCACCCTGGGTAGAGTGCTATGGAGTCATAGCTCAGAGCAACCTCCAACTCTTGGGCTCAAGTGATCCTCTTGCCTCAGTTTTTCTATTTTTAGTAGAGATGGGGGGTCTCACTTTTTGCTCAGACTGGTCTCGAATTCATGACCTCAAGCAATTTATAGGGATCATCTAGAAGAGAGTGCTAAGATTCACCCTAAAGTGATAGGAAGCATCAAAAGTGGGTAAAGTGAGGCTTTAGTTAGGGCAAATTGTCCAGCTAAGGCCTGGCCCACAGCTAATAACTCCTGGAGGCAAGAAAACTAAGGGAGAAGTGCTCAGGATTGCACTCCTGAGGATAAAATGAGCTTTTATGCTCTTGTCTCCAAGAGAACCCTGTCACCCATGAAGCTCTTTGGCCTAACGTAGGGAGCTGCTTGGCCTTTCCACAGAGGTGTTACTCCAGAAAGGTACAGCTGCAGATTCCTACAGGCATCCAAGCCTCGTGCAGCTTGAGCCTGACCCCTTTCCAGAAGCCTAGGTGCTGGTGGAGCTGTGGGCCTGCCTGCAGTGCTGCACAGATGCAGGGAGGGGTGCAGGAGCCCAGGCACTCCCAGTCACGCTGGGGAAGGTCTTCCGCACCCTGCTATGGGTGGCTGTTAAGACGGAGATGTAGGCGAACAACATTTTCTACTGTTTTCCCCCCACATTCCTCACCTGGGAGGAACCCACCCTTTCTGATTCCAGCTCTAAGAAGCCATGTTGAGGGCTTGACATTGGGCTCTGCTCCACTCTAGGACCGAATTTGGGGTGATGGCTGGAGCTCCCACCTGGCTGGGGAGGGCAAGGAAACCAGGCTTGCCACCACGCAATGCCCACCACCATCCTGCAGCTGGTTGCTGTGAAATCAAATCTTGAGAAAACCGAACTGCACGTTTTTCTGCCAGCACAGCCTGCCCTGGAGACAAGCCCCACTCTTTGAGGTCACAGGTCCAGACTGCCATATTTGGAGTTTAAACCTAGGTCGTGTGCTACCCTCAGGTTGAATTTGGGCTGATGCAAAGTAGCCCTGCCTGGCTGAGGAGGGACAGGGAAGCCCAGCTCTCCTGCACACATAAAAGTCAATTCCCATGGCCCTGCTGTGGGCTCCTGCGGGACTGAGATGCAGGAATGCAGCACTGCCCGCAGCTCTCAGCGGGCTCCAAGTCCAGTTGACTTATGGTGGTGTTTACCACACCTGTTCACGATTCATATTGAGCACGTGCTTTTCAATTGTAGATGGAATTTGGGTATGTTCTAGGCAGAGGCTACTCACATGATTAACACAGAACCAAAAGTCGGGGTATTGAGTTGCTGAAGAGTTACTCTGACAGTAAGTATTTGACGTACTTCCTCCATTCCCTGCTATAGGAAGTAAGTATGTCTTGAATAACCCCACTGGGAAAAGACTCTTGCCAGACATCATCCCATGTATCTTTTCCTTTGTTTACTTTTCATTGTATCTCCTGACTGCAGCAATCACAGTTAGGGGTACTGCTATGTCAAGATTTATGAGTCCTTCTCAGGAATCACCAAGGACCAACACGATCTTGAGATCTCACCATATTCTCCTTTGCATTTGTGTGGAGCTGTGTAATTCCTTGTGGCCATTATATTAATGGTGAAAATAATACACCTCTTTAGAGCTACACCACTGAATTACTGGCGTGAGACCCTCCATTCTTTCTTACCATTGGAGATGATAAACAGCAATGTTCCTCCCAGGTAGTAGAGATTTAAAAGGCTGAGAGTCAGGATGACATTGAGCAAAGCATGCATCTGAGCCAAGATGGAATTCATAGTGTAAGAAATAACTTTTTAATTATTTTAGACACTGCAGCACAAGCAAGACAACTCTGACTGATATAAATAGCAAATAGATCTTTGTTATGCTGAAAATCAGGTTATACAGCATGAAGGGTATTTATATCACAGATAAATAACAAGCATTCATTACCATGCATGGAAAATTGCATTACCTACCCATTCATACTTAAAATTTAATGGCCACAGTTTATTAGAACAGAATGTAAAGTACTGCACGTTTTCACCACTTTATTACAAATAATATTGGTACCCTGGACTAGTTATTATCAAAAATATGCTATAGATCAAAATATACTATAATTTACAAGAAATATTTTTATAAAGTTTACTGAGAGTTGATGATGTATGTAGTATCCATCACTTGAGAAAGTTTTCAAAATTAGGCAATAGATAGATCTGAGAAATCAGTTAATAATATAATGAGATGATGGAAGTGACACAAGCAGTCAGACTTTTCCTCTATTTTCTATTAAAATTATGTGTTGGTTACATACAACAGGGCTGAATTCATTTGCTAAGATTAGCCATAGAAATATTACAACAAAACTGAAGTTGAAAAAGCTGGAGACTCAAGATCCTTTGCTCACAGTAACGAACATGTTCAAGAAGCTATATTTTAAAGGAATATTTAAATGTCTCCCAAATATACTTTATTTCAAGGAAAATCTGTTGGTCCCTACTAACTTTACTTCTCATCTTGGGAATTTTCAATTGGAGTACATCTCTGTAGAGTATAGAAAAAATGTGAGATCTGGATACTTCTGTGCTATTTCTTTTCTAATGTCTTTTAAAAAATATTTTATCTGAAAACTGAAAGGTTTGTTCATACAGCTTAATCACCCAGTGAAATCTTAGATAGGTAGAAGCCTGACTGTGACAGCAGTTTCCTTATGTTGTAGCTATTATAAATTTTAAAAAGACATAATAAAGTGAAATGTATTTTATAACATTCCCTATTTTGCCAAAGACTAGATATGTTTTCTACCATTAATTTACATCCTGCTTTAAATATAAAAATAAAAGAAAATCTTTTTAGCATAAGCATCTTCAACTAATGTTATAAATGCTGGTGCCTAGGATGTCTGAATAGTATCTATGTATTTGATAAAGACAGCCTTTCCTAATTCCCATCTACAGAATTTGATATACTCATGTTTTCTAACTCAGTGGACAATTTTGCTGGATAAAAACCTTTGCATGCTGTAATTTTATCCTTATGCTTCATTTAAAGTTAACATAATTAATAATATTACCTTTATATTTGGTATGCTAGCTAGATCATGGGTCTGTCCATCTTTATTTGTAGAGAAATACATTTAATTAACTTAGTAAATTAAAAAACTATAATTTATTTGATAATAGCTATAGATTTACAGAGAAGTCATGAAGCTAGAACACAGAATGCCCATATATCCAGATATTTCCCCATTATTAACATCTTACGGTAGAATGCCGCATTTGCTATAACTGATGAACTAATGTTGACACATTATTATTAACTAAAGTTCATGCTTTATTCATATTTCTTTAATATTATTTCTATGTACCTAGATTCTATCCAGGTATTATTATTATTATTATTTTGAGACAAGGTCTCAATCTGTTGTCCAGGCTAGAGTGCCACAGCATCACAGCAACCTCAAACTTCTGGGCTGAAGCAGTCTTCCTGCCTCAGCCTCCCAATTAATTGGGATTACAGACACCCATCACAATGTCTGGCTATATTTTATAGTTTCTGTACAGACAGGTCTTGTCCTTGCTCAGGCTGGTCTTGAATTCTTTAGCTCAGGTGATTCTCCCAGCTCACCCCCCCAGAGTGCTAGGATTATAGGCATAAACCACTTTTCCCAGCCAACCATCCAAGGTATTATAGTTTATTTTTTCTACTGTGTCTCATTAGGAATCTGGAGCACTAACAATAGCTCAGAATTTTCAATGTTTAATGACCTTGATAGTTTGGGAAACTTCTGGTCAACATTTCATATAATGTCTCTGAGTTCATATATTTTAATGAACTTTAAATGATTAGACTGAGTTTATGGTTGTTTTTGTTTTATTCTGCTTTGTGGGTAGGGAACGCCATAAAGATGAAATATCATTTTCATCCCTTTGCATATTTTTACATAGTATCAACATGACTTATCACTGTTGATAGGAACAGTTGGCTGAGGTAGTGCTGGTCATTTTTTTTTTTTTTTCCCACTCTGAGGTTGTGCCTTTTCCCCTCTTGGCAGACTCTACTCTTTACAATGAAGTTACCCATACTTGAGTGTAGAGTTAAGATCTACCTCCTTGCAAACAAAGTAACTATGCAAAGTATTAAGAAATGCTTTAGTTACTTTTGAAAAAGTGCTTTGGAAAGCAGTACTTTTAGTAATCACATATTTTTTAAAAAATAATTTTGGTCGTTACATATTCATCTTGACTACTGGAATGGTGTCCCTAAGTCAATCCTGAACTGTGCACATTCCCATTTTTAGAAATGTTTTTCTACTCAATGAAATCAAACCCAGAGTATACTATATACCAGCGTAATCAAATTTAAATGCATAAAAGTCATGAGTTGTGAATATGGTCTCATTAACACGATGGATGATTTGGGGACAGTCATACTCTGAAAAACAATGAGGTTGACTCTTCATATCTCCAATTATGTTTCTGGTACCTTATAGATATTTTATTATAATCTGGTTTATACATTTTAGAAATTAAGTAATTTTCTTACATAATTCTTATAACAGAGTGGTATAGTATAAATTAAAACATAGGTTCCTTGATTCTCCAAGCAGTTATTTTTTCCTAGTCTATAATACTGCTAATTTTTTGTTTTGTTGAATGACAATTTCTTCAACAAAATATATTAATATTTTATATTAACACAAAACCTTACTATATTAGTTAGATTTCTCCAAAGAAGGAAAACCAACAATGAATAGGAGATTTTTTACAAAAATGTACACACACACACACCTAGAGAAAATTATATTCACATACATAGACATATGGCTCTGTATTCCAGAGTCTTGTAGGCCATATAAAACTAAAGGAGAATGTATTATAAGCTTAGTTCCAGTTGCTCTCTCCCAGTTGCTATAAGTAGGTCCAATCTGAACAAGCATGTGGGCATTTTCTTCATATCTTCTCTTCTGCTAGGTACATGGTAGAAAGAGTGAGAATTGAACACCCACTCTCAGCTACAACATGCAGAAAGAAGGAACTTGAACTAACATCAAATATACCACATTTCCAGTTGGCCTGACCATACAGGTTTTAAGGTAGTGACAAGATATGACACATCCTAATCTCTCTGAGGCCACCAAAAATACTGACAGTGGTTCAGACAAGCACAGGCCTTTGAGGTGTATTTTGTAATCTCTGGCTCTCTGAATCAGTGTGATCCTTCTTCTACACAAGAGCAGTCTGACAAGACTAGGAGAGAAAGTTGTCTTGTATAAAGTACAGAAACCAACGACCAGAAAATTAAGAAATATGGAGACAATGTTCCAAATAAAGATAAGATAAATTTGCAGAAACTGACCCTCATGAAATGGAGCTATGGGATTAACCCAACAGAAGATTCAAATAACAATAGATGGTTACTGAGGTCAGGAAAATAATGCAAGAACAACAGGAGAATTTCAACAAATAGTATAAAAAAGTAACAAACAGAAATCTTAGAGCTTTAGGATACTGTAAGTGAACTGAAATTCATTGAGTGGTTCAACAGCAGAGAGACATCAATTAAACATATAAAATGAAATTAATCATGAATCAAAGAGTATGTTGATATTATTTGAGGCCTTTTATATCAGAGCAAGGGGTACTGATTCAATTTTCCAAGGAATAGTCAACAAAAGTGACCATATGAAACAATGGAACAGGTACGAAGTGTAAGTGAGCAAATTAGATGATAATTAAATACTTATAGAATAAGTTAATGAAAAAATAAACAAACACATACATAATCAAAAATAAATAGGGCAATGTCGAAATCAAAGTTAAGAGAAATGTTTTCAAAAATAGTAGTCAAAAATTTAACACTATATATCATTCATAAGACAGATAAACTTTTTTTTTAACAAAAGGGATTCAGACTTTTGTTTTATTTGTGCATGGAGAGAAAGTCACTTTTTAAAAGGGGATACAGTTTTTACTACGAGTGGGAAATTTTAGCCTTTATTTTAATCAGTGATCCATTTGGAATTGAGAACTTGGAGACATCCATAGAAAAGGCACTTAGATGAAAAATTATTTCTTTTTAAAAAATAACACCATGAAATTCAGTAAATATCTTTCTTAAGAGCATTATAGAAGGCAGAGGGGCATCACTGCTATTGCTTTGTCAGTAATTCTTACACCTCACAGATTTAGGCAAAAGCAGTTAGGAGCCTACATAGCAGGAGAAATAGCAAAGCATCAGGATTTCTACTGAAGAAGTTGAAAACATACAAAGTATTTACTAAGGGGCTTCCTCAGTATTTAAGTGACCTCTAATTCCAGTTGTGATAGAGTTAAAAAAAAAAAAACACAACAGTGTTTTCAATACAGTTGGAGTCCAGTTTTATTCTGTCCCTCCTTGAATAATGTATACAATGTTAAAACTGAACTGCCAATGTAAAAAAATGTCTATTTTTTCCCTCACTTGTTTTTAGGGAACATATTGTCAATTACCTATTTTTTTGACTTAAGTGCAAAGTTCTAAATGGCACTGAAGAAAAGGCATGGTGAATCAATTTGATTGCTCTGTGAGCATGATGAAATGTGTACTCTAAATCAGATCTCAACTGATTATCCTGGCATCTCCATTCCTCAAAAGTCTTGCAAAAGATGGTGTGTGTTGAGCATAAACTTTTTGTTGTTGTTTCTCTATCAGGCTTGGATTGATTACGGTAAACTAGAGCAAACTAGTTTAGGCTTAGCTAGTTCAGGCTTAGCTGAATCTTAACATTAAGCTTTTCCAAATGGCTATGTCTCTGTCTGGAATGCTTTTGTCTCATATCTGTTTGGATTTTCCAATAAGTAGATGCTAAGACATGATAATATGTATAAGAGATCTGAGAAGAAAGAGTATTTTTCCATAGTATCATCTATGGACTGTAGATGATGACTGTAGAGTATCTTTTCATAGTATCATCGATGGACCGTCTTCTTCTAAAAGAAGTAGACAAACAGACTGTTCTGATGACAATGAAAGTCTGAAATCTGTGAAAGGAGAAAGTGAAGGGAGAATCACATTGGCGACACTTAGAGAACAGTGTAACTCTAAGTTTTGTTCGGATCAATGGGGAATCCTCAAAAAAAGAGGTACCTCTAGGAATCCACATCAGACAGAAATTGGCTGGGTTTAGCTATCTCTCAAGTTCAATCCTATCCTTGATAGGGAGCAAACTTGGCCTTGGCTGTGCTGTCATTCAATTGCCCCACCACCCAGTAAGCACTCTTGATGAGATTCAAGGGACAGACCTATGGCACTGCCAAAGTCGACCCCTTGCCCCACACGGGTCTACTTTTTTTATGCAGTGGGGGCAGGCGTTTCTCCATAGCTTCTGTGGGTCTCATTTTCTATGGGAAAAGCATCCCCCATTGTTGCAGGGAGTTTTGGTTCACAACTGATACTTGTCCTCTTCCTTCTTCTTATCCTTTCCAAATGCCCCTCACAATTGCTATCATCTCAGCACATAGAGCTATGCTCATTTCTTTTTTTTAACTTAAATTTATTTCATTATTTACTTATTTTTTCCCAAATGCTCATTTCTGAGGTGACTGAACTCTTCTTAATCTTAGGTTATTGCACATGTCATTCACAGCTGCCATTGCTCATGGAGTTACACCAAAGGGCACCCAAGTAGATCCCCCCAATGTCACAGATAATCCCGTGTGTCCTTCTGGCTGTTCAGAGTCAATTCCTCTTGCCCATATGGTAATTCCCCTTTTGACCTGTTAAGTCCCTGCTAGCACAGGGAGACCAAACTGCCTGAACAGCAGCTACTGCCTTAGTTCCATCAGCTGTGTGTTCTGGCAACAGTGAGCTCCTTGTGAGTGACATGAGTTCCAATTCTGCACAGCCAGAGTTGTAGGGGCAAAATTTCCTCCAATAGATCAGTGGTGGTGGCAGTAACTGGGATCATATTTCCTTCCATTCATTGGTTCTTGGACCTATGCTTTCTTCCTATTAGGAAGATATCTCTGATTAAATGTGACCAGCAAAGTGGTGATTCATCCATTCATTTGTATCAACTCAAACTGATGCTTCAGCTCTGTTTTCTGTAGGCTTTCGCCATGACCTATAATTCAGGGAGCTTCTGAACTGTACAGTACATGACATAATGAATGGATTTTATGATCATGGGTCCCAAATCTGGCTCACCTCTTTTGCTATAAAGCAGTCTCTCTGGTGAGATGCTATGCTATCCAATATCACATGCCTTTGGATCAAATGTTCCCCAAATCCTTGGATAAAAGTGCTGGTAGACACTCTGCAAGCAGAAAATGTAAATACATGCTCAGATAAGCATGTATCTCAGGGAAAACAAGCTACTGTCCCTTTAAGACAGTTCTATGTAATCCAATTTCTAACAAATAGAATTTGTTCTCTTCAGGGACACTTATAGTACCATGTAAATGGTTCAAGACTAGTCTCTACTGATCACAGGTTGGACACACAGAGGAAACAGAAGCAGGTCTACTTTCATGAGCAGAAGACAAGGCTGGTCGGACTGTGAGTAACAGTTGTGCCCAAGTGTAGCCTCTATCACTACAGTTGAGGTCACTCCATTCATGTCCCGCTATCAAACAGCCAAGGGATTTTGTCTACCCTGTTGTTGGTGTCACTTCTGCAATTGATGCTTTTCTCTGTGCATTAACAATTCATAAAAAAGCTTTGAAATTTTATAATCTCTACTAGGTACGTGTATATATACAACCCTACCCTAGAACTAACCTTTTTCCTCTAAGCTTTAAAATTTCTTCTCCCAAGTCTTTAACCAAAAATCCCTAGCCATTTCTACTGTTCATGAATGTCTATATCCTAACCTCAAATCATGTCTCCTTCCCTCCCACATGAAGCAGGCGATCGGCTCCACACATTGGAAAGATTTTCCTTTGTCATTAACTTTCATTGTCAGGCCTGGATGTGGATGTAATGCAGTCACTGTCAATTTCAAGGATCGCACTGGCATACTGAGCCGACCCATCTACAAATCAGGTTTTGGCATTTAACTCGTTCCTTGTGTAACATTATCAGATGTAACCCTTGCAGGGCCATAGGTGGGATCTGAGAAAAAGATATGATGCAACCTTGGCTAGTCACTTAGGGTTCTGTGTGGTCTGGTCAAGAAGCTTATTCTTATTCTCTGCACCTTCTTGGAGCAAATTCATTATCCTTATTTCCAGCTTGTGGTATAGTGCTGATGGATCCAGCAGACTTTATAATTAGAAAATTAGGATGGAATGAATCTCATAAGGAATAATGCTACTGTTTGGATATGGTTTATTTGTTCCCACTATAACTCATGTTGAAATTTGATCCCCAATAAGGTGGTTTGGGGCCTTGTGGGAGGTGTTTGGGTAATGAGGGCAGATCCTTCATCATGGCTTAGTGCATTCATGAAGTAGTGAGTGAGATTCAGCTCTCACAAGACCAGGGACTAGTGGTTCTTAAGAGAGCAGATTGTGATAAAGCAAGTTTCTTTCTCCTAGTCGTTTGGTCCTTCTTAGCACGTGCCCCCTTCCCCTTTGACCTTCTTTTCCACTTTGTGACGACGTAGCACAAAAGTCCTTGCTAGAAAACAGGCTATGCCCTTAAATATCACAATCTATAGAGTCGTGAGCCACATAAATATTTTTTCTTTATAAATTACTCATTGTTAGGTATTTTTTAAAGCAACAAAAACCAGACTACAGTTATGGCTGCTTAGAGTGTAATGTTCAAACATTTCGTATACACAAGGGTCCAAAAATCAAGAGCTCCTTCTCTAAGGGTGTACAATTCTCCACTACCGGTGGCATGAGACTGTGCTCCCCAAATCCAAGGATCTTTGTCCTGATTCTTACACTGGGGCTTTGCATAAATGCCATTCTTCATCCTTTCCATCGCTGACATTTCCAATGTGATAGAATCTGTCAGATTACCTGATTCGGGTGACAGAACTTCTCTTACCGTAGCTTGGACCTTCTGCAAAGTGTTTTCCTGCTCTCAACATTCAAATAGGAAGCTTTTTTGTTTCCCCAATATATGGGCTAAAGAACTGTGTTCATAGGTGTGAAACATATTGGTTATAGAACTCAAAAAACCCTCTAGCATAGTGTTTTCTTACCTGCAATAGGGAAGGGCATTTGTTGTTCTTTTGAACAAATATCCTGACATGCCCTAACCCATAGGAACCATGAAAAACTTAACTTATGAGCATGTTTCTAAATCTTCATAGAGTACATTGCACCTTCTGAGCACACTTTTACCCATGCCTGTGGTGTGCTATCCCCATCTTACTACCATCATGCTCTTCAATCAGCATGATGTCACTGATTTAAGAGACCAATATATTGTCCTCTGGGATGCCTAAGTGGTGCAGCTACCCTTGGACTATCTTAATGACATAGGGTAGGATATACACCGATTCTGAGGTAGAGCTACAACATTACATGCAAATTCCTATGATCCTCTTTTGTAATCAAAATAGAAAATAAATCATTTTCCATATGAGTGAGTCCATAGCACGCACATGATGCCTTATTAATCAGTTCTTGCAACGATTCCGTGACTGTTACAGCATCTGCAGTTTGCATTAGTGGCTTGAGCTTGATTAAACTGCTCAGCCACCAACCTCTCATGAAAAAGAAAGGATTACCCAGAGAGCAGGGTTAAGAGCCAAAAGGGAGAACTGAGAACCCCTGCTATGAAAACAAATGGGATAGTTTAGATCATGGACTGCAACCAAGTTAATACAGAAAACGTATAGAAATAACTACTTAGAAATACTTGAATCTACATTGGCAAATAGATGGAGGAATAGAGAGTCTGAGTAGGACAGGAAGAGAGAAAAAAAGAGATAGAGGAAGAGAGAGAGATTATGTGCATATACTGTCTTTTATTAGAAATAAAAATTGCTAATTGATGACTCTATATTGAACCTCAGAGTCAAAGCATTCTATAATAGTCATACTCTTATTTGACAATGTGAATGTTACTTTCTTTGCATTACTAATATTATTCTTGCTTAATATTTCATTACAGCAATTGTCTGATTTCTTCTCTGAATGTATTTATCTTCATTCATTCTTTACAGGGTTTTTGTTTCTCGTCCTTATCTTAAACATTGTTATCGTTGTTAAATTTTAAGTCTTTTTAATTCTGTGAAGGCAAAAAATGGAAACCTAATAATCACATGTATATGTAAAAATAAGATAATAATAAAAAAAAGAAATAAAAATTGCATAAGATCAGTCAAAAAGGAACCTGAAAAAGGATGATGGTAAAAATGTACATATGATGGCTGCCCTGTGGGCTTTTTTCAGGATGTGAGGCTTGTATTATCTATTATTTATTAATACTTAGTACCTGCTCATCTATTCAAAGAACTTCAGAGCAGTATAAAGGATAAAATCTCTGAAAATGCATTTATTTATTTATTTTTGAGATAGAGTCTCACTCGGTCGCCCTGGGTAGAGTGCTACAGCATCATTGCTCTCACAGCAACCTTAAACTCTTGGGCTTAAGTGACAATCTTGCCTCAGCCTTCTGAATAGCTGGGACTAGCTGTACCTGCCATAGCACTCAGCTAGTTTTCCTATCTTTAGAAGGGGCAGGTCTGGCTCCTGCTCAGGCTGGTCACAAACTTCTGAGCTCAGGAAAGCCACCTGCCTCAGCCTCCCAGACTGCCAAGATTATAGGTGTGAGCCACCCCCACCCCCTCCTGAAAATGCATTTCTCTCACTTATTTTCCCTAGCAGAGTTCTGATAGAGACAGACAATTAATGAATGTATTTTTGGATATGAGGACATAGAGGTAGAGTCTTCCAGCTCCTTTTAGGAAGACACGCCACATTGCTTAGGAACAGGTTCTAGCCCTTCCGACATTTTGAAAGCCCATTGTTTCCTGCCTTAAATCTCCTTGTATTTAGGACATCTACACTGGTGTTTGTTTTCTTATTTATTTATTTATTTTTATTAAATCATAACTGTACATCAATGCATTTACGGGGTACAATGTGCTGATTTAACATACTATTTGGAATGCTTACATCAACTTGGTAACTTAACCTTCACCTCACTTACTTGTTATGTTAAGACAATTATACTCTATTCTTAATAGTTTTGACATGTGGCCTTTCATTGTGCACATTAGGTGAGGTCTCACCAAATACCCTGCGTTCTCCCATGCTCCCACGCTCTCCACTCCTTTCCATTCTCCCTCCTCTTCTCTCCTTTTTTCTGGATTATAGTTGTATTTTTATAATTCTTATGAATGTGTAGGTGATTATATTATTGGTTTCATAATAGTATTGAATACATTGGATACTTTTTCTTCTATTCTTGAGATACTTTACTAAGAACAATATTTTCCAGCTCTATCCAGGTAAACATAACAGATGTTAAATCTCCACCTTTTATGGCTGCACAGTATTCCATGGTATATATATATACCACAATTTGTTGATCCGTGCATAGGTTGAAGGTCACTTGGGCTGCTTCTACAACCTGGCAATTATGAATGAGGCTGCAATAAATATTCTAGTGCAAATTTTTTGTTGTAAAATGATTTTACTTCCCTTTTTTATAACTAATACACTATTTGTTAAGAAATAAGACCCTAGAAACTTAACTTCAAGATAAAAATGTGAGATTCTTTCTTTAATTGGGTTAGATTCAAAGGCATAAAAAAGTAGAAATGGGACACTGGGAGTTCATGGCATGTTGCTGTAATTATAAAACAATTTTTTTACTTATATTCTAGACAACACGTTTGGAGATAAACTGGCTTTTATATTTGAACGTTATGGAAGAAATGATGAACACCAAGTAGAATTTCGATAGCCCAGTTTTATTGCACTAGATGGCTTATGAAAAGACCATGACAGACTCAAGAACTCAAATTGACAAGTCAGATGCCAGGCAGTCTCCTTATTACCTAGGTAGGATTTTTTTTTTTAATCTATTATAAACATAAGACCAGTGATCTGAAAACCAGACTCGCATTTTCATCTTATGATTCGCTTATGGCACATGAATTCCAAGTATCTCCAAGTCTTTTCTTGAAATTCAAAATATTGTTTTACCACAGAAAGTGGCAGCCTTAATATTGGACTGAATGTGTTTGCGAAGACTTTTGTGATTTTAAATAACCTGTTGTATGGGTTAGTTTCTCTTTTCTTGAATACTCCCAAATGCCTTAACTTGTGAAAGCTACCTGGGAGAAGGGTTGTGAAAACTTAGGGATTATGTATGAGAAAGAATTTTAAAAGTGCTGGATTAAGGAGGAAATAGCACAACTCTGGATCAAGTGGTACTTATGAAATCGAAAGCGACTTAGGTTAAATGAAGGTACAAGGTTATAATGTAAAAGAATTTAGTCAAACTTAGGAGGCTAGAAATTTGGGTGTTTGTTACGTGTGACAGGTTCAGCTGCAAACTAAAAATGTGAATTTGGGAGCTCATAGACATCTTTATCAAGGATTAAACTACACATCATCAGAGAGAGATTTAGCATTTGCAGAACACTCAATTATTGCTGTATTACAAAAACCAAAGATTATGGTGGAGATATCAATATTGAAATGAGCTTTCCAGGTTTTAGCCGTGGGTAATGAAATCCTGGAGTCACACAATTTAAGTGGAAGTATCCACAAAGTTAAGGTAAAGTAAGAAAGTTATATTAATAGGAAGTAAACAAATTATGATATGCAATGTTATGATCAATTGACGCTATTGTCAATGAGCTGTCTAGTACAATAGTTCTCAATCTGTATATTAAAAGAAAAATCCAGAAGAGGTCTAACATGAACAACAATGTGGTGATCAGGGTCCTGTGTCATATTTCCAAACCGGAGCCTGTTCATACATGCAGAGACTCTTGAATGGCATTAACATAAAGCTCTGAATCATCAACAGTGTGTTCTTTATTCCTACTTTTCTTTTTTTTTTTTTTGTAAACAATAAAAAAAATTGTATTTAATTTAAAATGTAGATAGGTATCCAAATTTCCTCTGGAAATATTTATAACTTGCAAAATTCAGTAAACCTGTTTATGCAGATTTTAAAATACTGTTCCAATCTGATATGAGCATTTTCATACTTTCATTATTGTAAATTCCAGCATCTTGGGAATGCCCTTCCTGTTTTATTTTTTATTCATTTATTTATTTTATTAAATCATAGCCATGTACATTAATACTATCATGGGGTACAATGTACTGTTTCTGTATGCAATTTGAAATGCTTTCATCCAACTGTTTAGCCTTCATGTCTTTTTCTTAGTTATTGTGTTAAGACATTTATATTCTACATTTAGAGAGATTCACATGGACCCTTATAGGATGAACCAACCATAGGCGTGATCCCACCAATCACCCTCCCTCCACCCACCCTCTCCTCTCCCCTCCTCTTCCTCTCCCCTCGCCCCATATTCCTGAGTTAAAATTGGGTTATAGCTTTAGACAGAATGTCTCCTCATGGGCTATAAATTCACAAAAACCCAGGGGGTAATTGAAATATACTGGTCATCTAAAGTCAGAGAGGAAACTTAGGAAGGTGAAGTGATTGGTAGAGTCACGGGCTGAATCCATTCTACAATAGATGCAAATGGTCTGCAAACACATCTTTTGATTTTTTTCCAGTTCCTGAATAAAGAATTGAAAATAACCTTACTCAGCCACTGCCCAAATTGACAGCTGGCCCTCAGGCACAGAGGATAGGGCTATGTGGTAGGGTGATGCAAACAATGGCTATGCCACTACATAAATAAATAGTAAACTGAAAGTCAATATTGCACGCCTGGGCTAATCATTGAGAATGGTACCATCATGGTGCAATGACAAACCTAAATTACAAAATCAAATTAGAAACAGTGAGGGGGGGATAGATTAAATACCAAGCAATTACGATTAGGTCTATATGGACTTCTCACTCACAATATGCCAGAGACAATGCAATAATCACCCCAATGATACAGGAAACTAAATGTCTATCTCGGATTTTAGATATGTAGCATTCAAGAATAGCACCAAAACAGGGATGTTTTAAAGAAAAAAAGAGTCATGAGTTTTTACTTGGTGCCTTAACAATAATGCCTCTGAGGAACGGTATTTAGGTAAAAAGAAAGGCATAGATGCAGAAAGGAACGTTGAGCAAATCATTTTGAGGAGGGAAAGTTTCCATAATATTTTGAGGCTGAAAACTGACACCATTTCTCTGAGAATGCTACTTGAGGCAGCATGAGCTAATAAAGGTAAAAGAGAAACAGATCCTCTTAGCCACAGATTATCCAGCATAAATCTGTTTTGTCATTTAATTTCCTGCAGTTTACATTTCTCTACCTTTCTCTACTTACCACGGAGCCCAATTGTTTTTATTGCTCTGTGCTACCAGACTTAAGGACAGATGCTTCCTAATGTTGTCGCCCCTCTTCAGTTTTCTAAATCTCTATGCAGCACCTTACTTCACAGTGATGCTAGTAGGAATATTCTTTAGCTGAATCTCTTTAGCATTCCTTCTGCACATCCCCAAACCTTAGGAATACAAGTAGAACCAGTATGTCAAAAGACGAGGTTTTCGGCTCGGCGCCTATAGCTCAACCGGCTAAGGCACCAGCCACGTACACCTAAGGTGGCGGGTTCGAATCCCCAGCCCGGACCCGCCAAACAACAATGACCGCTGCAACCAAAAAATAGCCGGGTGTTGTGGCAGGCGCCTGTGGTAGTCCCAGCTACTTGGGAGGCGGAGGCAAGAGACTCGCTTGAGCCCAGGAGTTGGAGGTCACTGTGAGCTGTAATGCCACGGCACTCTACCCAGGGGGACAGCTTGAGGCTCTGTCTCAAAAAAAAAAAAAAAAAGACAAGGTTTTCACCCACTTCTTGTCTTTTCGTAGCTTTTGGATCATCCAGGTTTGATGTAATTTTCTTTCTTCAAATGGACTACACAGACATCTTTTTTGACAGCTCTTGCCTAAATGATCATGGTCTAATTTGTCTCCCTTTTCTCCTGACTATTTTAAATTTAAAGGGTACTTAAGAATTTTAGTTTTGCTACTTATTTGTCCCGTCAATTTCACTAAAATAGAAGTTACAGTAAGTGAATACAAGGGAACAGATTATAACATGTTGCATTATATGTTAATAATTGGGGGGGGGTTGGTTCCTGAAAAGAAAAGAAAAAACAGCATACTGTTCTCTAAAATACTATGCATATTTCATCACTTATTTTTACAACATGTATTTTAAGTTGCCTTTAATTCTGTCCACCTAACTTTAACTCTCAATATAAGCTACTCGTTACTCATTACCTTTTCAAAATCATTTAACACAATTTTATTTTAATAGAATAAAATTCACAACCCACCCCAGTATTACTTTGATGAAAAGTAAATATTCAGAAGAAAAATATTCACATAGGTCCTAGGACAATATAGAATTGTTGGACAGAACACCAGCTATTGATGGGGTACATTGAGTTAGGGATAATACAAAAGTGGTGATAAAGAAATCTGATCTGGGGCTTGTCTTTGAGAAAATATCCAGTTTGATCACTCCAAGGATTCAAATCAAGCAGTGCAAATATGTCATTATTCCAAGGAGAAAAAATATGTAGGCTCTTGTGTCCTTTTAACGCAGAGATAACAAACTTTTAAAATGAAGGGGATCTTATTACATAAAGTTTTGGTTGCATATACAAACTATGAGTTTTCAGCAACTTCATGTTGTAGTTGTATAACAACGTCCTGAGTGGACCACTTTGGAAGCTGGATTACGATGTATCTAATTGAGTTGAATCCTCTAGAGAAATTCCATTAATTTGACTTGCTAAACACTAAAGGTTATATGTAACTTGAGATTAAACAGGCATTATCATACCAGTTATTTAATACTACAGTTTGTTCCAAGATATGTACCACTTCAACTTTCTGGAGAATCAAATACTAGCCAGGACAAATGTTCAAAAATACAGTAGAAGTAATTATTTGCACATGCACAAGATCTAGTGAGCGCATGAATGTAACTACAGTGTCTAACTCTCAGGCCACACCATGTTGCAGGGTCGTAGCTGTACATCTGAAATGAAGCATTGCCAGATATTTCACACAGTAAGGTCCTACACCACCAGCTAAGTTATTAAGGAACCTCATAAACTTCTCACATGAGAGATATATTGAGCACTCCATCTTTAATATAGAATGTTTGGGATTGAAATATCAGCATGCATCCTGATCTTTGATCTTTGGACAGGCTATTAATTATATTGTACAGATAATATTTTTCCCACATGCTCACAGTGGAACTATTTTTAAATCATAAATGTATTCTTGAATGACAATATTTGAATAGCATATAAAATTATACAAGGCCATGAGAGTTGTCTTCATATTGCCTTTGATGTCCTAAATGTCTTCCTTTCAACATTTCCTTTGAATAGCATATATGATTATACTTTGTAAAATAATATCCTGGACATCTCAGCTGTTTCTTCAGACTGAATTTCATAAACACATGAGACCAGATTTAATCTTGAAAATTGAATCAAATCTGTTGGATGTCCTCTAACCAGCCTTCTTTACTGGCCAAATTATGATCATTCTTTAATGTTCTTACAGAAGCAGGTACTTGATTCCTGTAGTTTCTAATTGCCTTTTCTAAAACACTAAGAAAAATTAAAAACTTTTCATATCACCTGAAAAATGTAAAAGACAGGCTATTTTGAATAATACATACTAACGTCATTAAAAACAGGCCAATAAAAATAAAATATTCACTTAGATTTTACACAATGTAAATGATATATTGAATATGCATTCTTCAATAGATTTCAAAAGTCATACCACCAAGGTAATGTTCTAAGTTATCTTCAAAGAAGAATCATAAGCATTTTTACAACGTTGTAACGCATTATTACAGTAGGGCATGGCTTTTTTGACAATTGTGTTACCATAGTTTAGAAAATCTTAATTCCAAACATGTTGTTAACTGTATTATAGATCAAAATATTCTCTATGGTCAATGAGAAATATTAATAAAAAGAATGAAAGGCCATTGAGATTATTATGTAATTGGCTTTTGGAATATTCTCCCAGATTACATCCAATGTTACGTAATAAAAGCAATTTTGCACATTACATCAGAACAAATGCTATATGGTTCTGTCAAATTAAATATCTCTTATTTCATGAAGGTTTGACGATGAAAGTTCACAAACTCATCCTAGAAATAGTGCTACATACCTCCTGCTGAATATCACCATGGTCACTTCAAAGTACTCCCCTTGGAAAGCTGTGCTCTGATCCCAGCACCCAGTACACCCGTCAAAGCAATTTTGTAACTTTTACTGAAATGGCCACGAGAGTTGTCATCATATTACCCTTGATGTCCTAATGTCATAAAAAAGGTCTTCCTGTCAACATTTCCTTTATCTTTGGGTGATGAAAAACATCCCTGGGCCAGATCAGGTGAGTAGGGAGGGTATTCCAATACAGTTATTCCTTTACTGGCTAGACTCCCTCACAGACGTGGCCATGTGAGCTATTGGGTTGTCATGCTGCAAGACCCATACCTTTCTCATGACAAGATCTTCCTAGCTATTTCTCTAGCTGTGTTTACATGGTCTGCTGTGCTTCTCACAGTCAGATAGATAGGAGATACATATTTGGAGATAGAGTGTGTAACATCTCCTCTGGATCTCACCCCTTCACTTAAAGTGGAAATTTGCTGGGCTCTGCACCCGTAACACAGTGGTTACAGTTGGCTTCAGAGGAGATGGTTTAAGCATTCCTATCCATATGGGATATCGTAACTCAGTGGGTGAGTATAGAGACTGAGTATGCATATACATATCTATGTTCATGCATTCCAAATGTCTTTTAGTCATTTAAATTTATATGAAAAGTGTCACTTAAGTGTGGCACCTGTGGCTCAAAAGGGTAGGACACTAGTCCCATATGCCAGAGTTGGCGGGTTCAAACCCAGCCCCAGCCAAAAACTGCAAAAAAAAAAAGTCATTCATATACAAGGAAGTCTATTTAAACTGATAGATTTAAAAAACGCAAAGAATTGAGATTAATTTAATTCCAACAATCACTGAGAAACCATAGACTATCTGTGGGACTCAATTTTCTGAGAAGCCATAGCATATCCCAGATTACTTGTGGAATTCAATTTCATGAATAACTTTGTGACCTAAGAGGGGCTAAAGTTGTTTGTATGCTTTTGTAAAGCCGAGGGCTTAGAGTCTGTAAGCAGACTCTAAGAATGTCCTCAATGACCACTGCCTGCTGGTAATCCCTTACCCTTGGGTGTGGGCTGGACCTAGCAGCTTGCTTCTGATGGCTAGGATACAGTAAAGGTGACGGGATGCCACTTCTGAGATTAGGTTACAAAAAACGGAGACATCCACACTTGTGGATTCACCTCTGTTTAACTCTTCCTAATTAATCTCTTGCTTGCTTTGATGAAGCCAACATAAATTGCTTGATTTGGCAGATGGCTTTTTGGTAGAAAATTGAGAAAAAAATTGTACCATAAGCTTATGAGAAATAAAGACCCTCAGTTCAACAATGAAGAAGGAAGTGAAGGTGGCACCCACTGCTCAGTGGTTAGGGCACTGGCCACATAAACTGAGGTTGGCGGGTTTAAAGTTGGCCTGTGCCAGCTAAAGCAACAATGACAACTGCAACAACAACAACAAAATAGCCAGGCATTGTGGCATGTGCCTGTAGTCCCAGCTACTTGAGAGGCTGAGACAAGAGGATCGCTTAAGCCCAAGAATTTGAGGTTGCTGTGAGCTGTGACAGCATAGCACTCTACTGAGGGCAATAGCTTGAGACTCCATCTCAAACAAACAAACAAAAAAAAAAAACCAAGGAAGTGAATCCTGTGAACAATCTGTTAAGGATCCCGGGGCAGGATCTACCACTAGTCAAGTGTTACAGTGACTTCAGCCCAAACAGCACTTTGATTACAGTGTTCAGAAGACCCACCCAACCCTCACCTGGAATCCTGATCCATAGCTGCTATGAGATAATATGGCTTTTCAAAGCACTAAGTTTGGGGGTAATATGTCATCCAACAATAGATTACTAATGCAGGGCTTATGTGTTTTACTTGGTAACTTCTGAGAAAAAAAAAATATATATAAGAGCAAACTTTTCAGTTATACACTACTGTGTAACAAACTATCCCCCAAACTTAACGACTTGAACAAAAATAATTTTATCATAGTTCAATGTTTTTGTTTAGGTCAAGTATTATGTAGTTATTTACTTGAGTGGTTTTTCTGCTGCATGTGGCGTTGACTGGTATCACTTACTGGTGTTCAGATGTGTGGTACATCCAGAGAGTCCAATCAACTTCACTTATGTCCTTTGTCTCTTGTTCCTGATAAACTGGGCTTACCTGGGGCTCTCTCCCTCTCTCTGTGCTCTCCAGATCTCACCATATCTCTGCAGGAAGGGGGCTGAGCTTCTTACGTGGAGACCCAGGGATCCAAGGAAGAGAAATCTGCAGGTCTGGGCAAGAAACTGGCATAGCATCCTTTCAGTTGTATCCCATCGCATCCCATCCATCAAAGAAAACACAGAGCATACTTCAGAATCACGCTCAGAATGAAAATTTATCAAAGAATTACTAGACACCTTCAATTACCCACAGACACTTAGGAGACTCAAAGTTCCCCAGAAACAATGTTGGCTGCTTCTAGGTTGATTGATGAGGTGAGTGTTAATGCTTTCAGCTGTGAAGGGAATTCAGCATGAATAAGAAAAAAATGTAGTTTTTTTCTTTTCAATGAGGGAAATGAGCATAGTATGTATAATCTTGCTAATTCTCTATGTGCAAATTTCCGCTTTTTTTTTTTTTGAGACATAGTCTTATTTTGTCGCCCTTAGTAGAGTGCCATGGTGTCACAGCTCATAGCAACCTCTGATTCTTGGGCTTATGCGATTCTCTTGCCTCAGCTTCCCAGTAGCTGGGACTATAGGTGCCCACCACAACACCTGGCTATTTTTTGGTGCAGCTGTCACTGTTGTTTGAGCTGGCCCAGGCCGGATTCAAACCCGCCAGCCTTGGTGGATGTGGCTGGTGCTGTAACCACTGTGCTACATGTGCAGAGCCCAGCAAATTTCCACTTTAAGTGAAGGGGTGAGACCCAGAGGAAATGTTACACACTATCTCCAAATATATATCTCCTATCTATCTATCTATCTATCTATCTATCTAGTGAGAGTATTAACATTTTTACTGTAGGTAAAAAACTCTGAAATTTTTAACTTGAGTATTAAATAGGAAAGGAACAGCTATATCTCCTACCTTACTGAGGAGAGAGAAAGCTTTGGTCCCTAATGTAAACAAATTTATTTTCGTGTGGATTCTGGTTCTGAACCTTGTCTCTAGCTTTACAATCTAAAAGGGGTATCAAAACGGCTTCAAGTCTCATCTCAACTTAACCTTAACAGATATCTTTGGAGTAGTGAATCTCTGTAGATTCAGTTATAGCTTCTAAGAATTCCTTCTTAGCCCAAGTGCCAAATTTTAGTAAAATTCACCCAGGAAAAAGAAGCCTTTGCTGACCAGAAACATACACATATTTCTTCCACATCCCACAATATTTTAATTATGCATGCAGGATCTCAGAAATTTACAAAAAGAATCCTACATAATCTTTGTAAGAATTGATTCTTGTAATTCTTGCAAAGTGAGCTTTGATTCTTGTGGTGAGTATTACGTATTATTCTGTCTAGTCTGTAAAATTTATAGGTTATTTTTATTTTTAATTTATTTGTATGAACCATTTATATTTCTCCAATGTTATGTATTATCAAATATGAACTATCTGAAAGATACATATCATTTTCTGTTTTTTAACCATAATTAACCCTCAATTTTTCTGGGACCTAAGATGAGCAGTTTAAACATTTAATCACCAAAGTATAGTTTATGGATCTTCCATATATTTTAATAATGTGTGCACTGCCTGAATACAAATAAAGAACATTGCACTTTCATCAATATGCTCAAGTTGTATAGAAAACAACCCTGCATCAAGCTCAAGGAAGCAGACTCACTTCTCCACATCAAGATTCTCTGCCATGAAAAGTCATCATTGTTTGGTAGAATCCATACTGTTTTCAGGAAACTAGGAAAAAGGAAGAATTTCAATCATTCAAAAACTTTCATCACCTTTGTTACTGGAATTGAACACTCTTTTTGAAGTCATCTCCAATATTACTTTATATTCAGTCTCTTCTCAAATCTTCTCTGTGGGTTTAATTCTACATAAAGAGATATTTCTAGATGAGATGGAATATTAAAAGATTTCATTCATATGTTCTTACTAAGAATCGTATAGACTGTAAGAATTGAATTTTATCAATATTAATCTGAGAGCATCTTTAAAAGCATCACTTATTTGATACAGCTATGTATCAGAGGTAGATGAAAATATTCAGGGCCTAAGTCATTATTCATCATATGTGGCCAATTTAGGAGTAATGAGAATGCAGTTATGGTCCATGTTTTTGGTGTGCAAAGCTCCTGATACAACGTCACACTTCACCAAAGGATTTGATATGACACAATCCATCAGTTGCTTTTGCCTGAGAGCAGCTTTTCCACGTTCTCTCACTGGTTTTTACAAAACTGAGTATACCGTTTGCATATCTTAATTTTCACCATTAATGGTGGGACTTTATCCAGAACTGTCTAGGCAGAGGACTCCAGATATGACCTCTGTATTGACCATGGACACTAAAATAAGGAGAGAGATTGATCTGCACTTGTTTTAAGTAAAAATCATACATGCTCAAGCATAATTTTTGGAAATTAATAGTAAAGCCATTTTAATTTCCTGTTACTTGACCCTTAGTAATATGCTTTTGAAATCTTTCCGAAAGCCCTTTCCTTCGAAAGGAACTTGGGAGACTACACTAGAGCTGTCAGATGACCAATTGCATGGAAAATTGAAATAGATGGGGAGAAGTGTTTCCACTGAACGATTCCCACCAGAGTGTGGTAATCACCTTGGTAATGTTTGGCTAATGCCCTTCTTTTCTCCATTACCTTCCATCAACTTCCATCATGCTTCACTTCCTTTCCAGGACTCAGGGTGGTTCTCACTCCTCCCTGTACCAATTTCATTTGGTACCAGTCTATTTAACACCATTCAAACAGTTTTTCTTCATCCGTTTAGCCTATCTTTCCAAATATTTTACATTATAAGGAGCTATACCACTGTTTCATTTCCTCATTCAGGTTTTTAAAGCATCCTCAAGATCTAGCAATAGGGTAAGAGCATACAAGAAAAGAGATAGAAAACCCAACGCAAAAATAAATGAGAAAGGTCTGTTAAAATAATAGCCCAAATGAAATACACAAAGCAAAGAAAATAATTTACCAATCTTGTTAAAATGAACTCTTTAAAGCAGAGTAAAGTTGTATAGGGAATAGATGGCAGCCTATTGATCATTTAGACCTGAGTTCACACTGCCCAGTTTATCCCATAAATCCACAGAGGATTAAATAGGCTATGCTAATATTTGTCTCAAATACTGTAACAACAAAAAATCTTTACCCTTAAAGAAGAGGTTAGAAATTGTGTTTAATTTATATTGCCAATAGTTAAGTCTTATGCAACATGTTGATTCATTGATCAAACATCTAATGCATACCTATAGGTACAAAAGAAATATGTTTGATGTAAGAATATAAAAATGTTACAGATGTAGTATATTTCTTATGCAATTTAATCCCACACTAAACTGTAACAATTAAAGGGATGAGGATTATATTTTTCATTTTCCAAATTTAATCAATAAAATTCATGATGTCAACAGGCTATAAACAAAGTTATATAATCATATAAGTTTTAAAAGAAAAAGCATTTGCTAAAACCCCCCACCAATTAATGGCAAAATCTGTCAGACTAAGAAGGAAGAACTTCCTAGGTAAAATAAAGAATTCCTAGGGAAATGGTGAAAAATTGAGCCCTCTTCTGTAAAGCTCTAGAAAACTTCAGGGAAGCCCTCTCTAAACATCATTCTATATATTTTACTGTTGCAATCAAAAAACAGAAGAATTCTTTTTTTTTTGTGAAAGAGGTCATTAATATTTTGATGGGGATTTCATTGACTCTGTAGGTTGCTCTGGTTAGTATGGGAATCTAACAGCATTGATTCTTCCAATCCACAGGCATGGAATATCTTTCTATTTCTTGTGTTCTCTTCAATTTCTTTTATCAACATATTATAGTTTTAATTATAGTGATATTTTATTTATTTGGTTAAGTTCATTCCTAGGTATTTACTTTATGGATCACTATTATATATTGGATTATTTTCTTGGTTTCATTTTCAAATTGTTTACTGTTAACATATAGAGATGCTAGTGACATTTTAATGTTGATTTTATATCCTACAACTTCAGTTCATTTATCAATAGTTTTTATTTTTATGGAATCTTGTGGTTTGATTAGATATCAAATCATATCATTTACAAATAAGGATAATTTGACATTTTTATTTCAATTTGATGCCCTTTATTTTCTTCTCCTGTCTGACTGCTCTGGCTAAATGTTCCAGTGTTGTTGAATAATACTGATATAAGTGGGCATTTTTGTCTTGTAGAAGGTCTTAGTGGAATGGATCTCAGTATACCCTGATATAGTACAATACCACTGTGGGTATTTCACATATGGCTTTTGTCATGTTGAGGTAAGTTCCTTCTATACTCAGGTTTTAAGAGTTTTGATGTCACTCTTCACATGAATAGGAAAAAAAAATTAATGTATATTTTTCCAAAATGACCCAGAATAGTCAAAATAATTCTGATCAAAAAGAACAGAACTGGAGGAATCACATTATTAGACTTCATTTTATTATATAGAGCTGTAGTAACCAAAACAGCATGGTATTGGCATAAAAACACACATTTGGAACAATGGAGCAGAATGGACAACCCAGTAATAAATGTCCACATTTATAGTGAACTTATCTCCAAGATAAGTGCCAAGAATATACAGTGAGAAAAGAACATTCTCTTCAAAATGGTGCTGGCAAAACTAAATAAACATGTATAAGAATGAAACTAAACCCTTGTTTCTCACCTTGTACAAAAATCAAACTTGAAACTATGAAGTTACTAAAAGAAAACTTTTGGAAATACTTCAGGGCACTGATCTGAGTAATGATTTCTTGAATAATGCCCCAAACACACAGGCAACCAAAACAAAACTGACAAATGGGATGAGATCAAGCCTTAAAAGATTCTGCACAGCAAAGGAAACAATCAACAAAGGAAGAGACAATCCCAGGAATGAGAGAAAATATTTGAAAACTACTCATCTAACAAAGAATTAACCATTCCAACATGTTAATGGACAAAAAATATCAGATAACCTGGTTAAAAATGGTCAACGGATCTAGGAAAAGATATTTGCATGGTATTAATTGGACAAAGGGTTGATAACTAGATCTATAGAGACCTCAAACTAATCAAATTAAAAAATGAGCAAACAATTCCATGTACCACTGAGCAAGAGATACAAACAGAATCTTCTCTGGTGAAGGCAGATGAATGGCTAACAAAAATTTGAAAAAATGCTCTTCCACCCTGATTGTCAGAGAATCAAAACCATACTGAGATATCACCTAACCCTAGTGGAAATGGCCCCACATCACAAAGACCCAAAGCTGCAGATGCTGGTGTGGATGTGGAGAGAAGGGAACACTTTTACAATGCTGGTGAGACTGCAAACTAGTGCAATGTTTTTGGAAAGAAGTTCCAAAGAACTCAAATCGCAATGAGCTGGACTTCATTACAATTACAGATGTCTACTCTGTGAAATACACTGGCAAGTAAATAAAAGGATAACCCACAGACTGAAAGAAAATATTTGCAAAACATAAATATGATAAAGAACCTTTATCCAAACTATACAAAGAATTCTTATAATTCAACAATAAAAAGCAAATCACTCAATTTAAAAATTGGCAAATTATACAAACAGACATCTTATCAAAGAAGAGACACAGATGGCAAATAAACATATGAAAAGATGTTCAAAATCATTATCATTTGGGAATTGCTAATTAAAGCAAGGAGATACCACTACACACCTGTGAGAATAGCTAAAATTCAGAAATTTGAATATACAAATTGTTAATAAAATGAAGAAGAACAGAAAAATATCATTTATTGCTAGTTGGAATGCAAAATGGTACAGCCACTTTGGGAGAAAGTTGGCAGTTTATCATCCAGTTAAACATGTCTTAGCACAGAACCAGAAATAGCACTTATATGTATTTATCTGATGGATCTGAAATGTATGTCTACACGGAAACCACACATGAGTATTCATAGGAGCTTTATCTGTGATTGCTCCCAAACTGGAATAGATCAAAATATCTGTTAATAGGTGAGTGTATAAACAAACTTTACAACATTCTTACAATGGGATAAAGTGAGTCATCAAGGCAAAAGAACTCATGGACTTATGTACAACACCTATCATTGAGTGAAAGAAGCTGGTCAAGGCTACATACTGTATGACCCCAAATATATGACATTCTGAAAAAAAAAGAAATTATATAGATAGTAAAACATCAATGGATGTCAGGGATTTGGTGTAAGGAAGGAAGATTTGAATAGGTAATTGCAAAGGCTTTATTTAGCATAGTAAAGCTATTCTTTATGATACTGTAGTGGTGGCTATATTACAATATATAATATTTACCAGTAAGTATTATCCTATAGCCATAGAATTTTACAGCATAGAGGGTGAAGCTTGATATATGTAAATTAAAAATCATTTTGAAGATCCAAGGATTCCAGAGTGTAATGAAGAACGTTACAAATCAATCTATCTTAAAAATGTATGCAATAGCTTCACTGATGTGGTCCAGGAAAATAGATATTAGGTTAGATATCTTTAGAAATTCTTAGAATTTATAAAGCTGAAATCAGAAATTGTCACGGTTAAGGGATGTCCACGGACACATGACTAAAAGTTCTGATATATCCTGAAACACATAGAGAACATTAGCTGAAAACTATGAAAGTCTGAGTGAAGTATGGACTTTAGTTACTATTACATTAGTCAATTAATATTGACTCACTAATTGTAACAAATATTGCAAAATCATATAAAATATTAATAACAAAGTAGCTGGGTGTGAAGTACATGGGAATTTCCACATTATCTTTGCATTTTCCTCTAAATCTAAAACTATTCTAAAATAAAAATTTATTTAAAAACATAATATTAAAATGGTAAAGGTGTATTCAAAAAATTACAACTTTCATGTAGCCCCTTGTATAAGATTTGGTTTTAAGATAGCATGCAACCAATATTATGCATATTCAGTGATGTACATAGTCAACCATTTCAGGATACACAAAAGTTTACAAAGCAACTTCAGGATGAGAAATTGGTGAAACTAATAATATGAAAGTAAAAACATATATCCAGTGGAGAATCAGAAAACAAGATTAAAATTCAAAAAGAGTTTCAAATCCTTGATATGGTGAATAAGAATAGAATTTGCATTATAAGATTAATTTATTATTTAGATTACCTATGATATTACAGCACATACTTTCACATAAGTATTTCAGGAAAAAAAAATCCTTCTTATGTTGCATGGTTAAATACAATTCACAACCTCCCAACATTGACTATGCCCTTGGGTTGACCTAATTTTCTTAGATCTGACATGCACCACATATACATATCAGTGTAATAGGACTAGTTCCTTATGTTGATCAGTTTGTTACAGTCCCTTAAGTGGTCAACTTACAAAGGTCCTACTGTTGTCTACAGAAATAAAATTGTTACATTCTATATTCTTGTAGGGCCACTATGTACATTAATTTAATAAAGAATTTGATCATTGTGATAGTAATATATTGGCCATTCATGTCTGTATTTTATACAGCATTTTCCAGAGATATCTGATCACGTAAAGTTGGTCTGAATTTTTTTTTACATTAAGCCTTGATATTTCATACAAAAAGAAAATATTCACAAGTAAATTTTGCAATTTTCTGCATAAGTAAAATATGACTACATGAAATTGAAATTTAAACATAAGATATCCTGATATATTATCTTTTGTATTTTTCAGGTAAGTAAGACTTTTAAAAAGTTAAGATGAAAATGAATATTAGCTAATATTTTAAAGCCTTTAACGACACTCCTTTTGAATGAAGACACCAAGTTATTTATAAAACTATTTGTTAAATTAACTTTATACTTTATTTCCATTCTAGTGCTCTATGAAATTATTTTATTGCACTTCTGAAAAATGTCTGCATTCTGAAACACATGATACATAAACTAGACTTCATGTCTCTAATTTTTCCTATTATAAAAGGCCTGTAGTATTGAAATCATCGAATATTCTCCATTCATTGTCAGTTAGCCTAGGGCTATGAGGAAAAATTAAACTGGACAGAAAATTAATGTGCTTTTTTGGAAGATAATACATTTGATAATTTCTCTAAGGAATTATTGATCTATTGCTAGAAAAGCAGAGAGAATAAAACCCCATAAACCAATACACAAGTGCATATTTGTGTGGAAAAAAATGAAATTTCCTTCTGACTAGACCTAATAATTCTGGGATGAAAAATTACATAAAAACTAAATGGCAGGTATATTGTCTTTTATTTATTCTATCATTGTATACAATTTTCCTTTATGAGGTTGTTTGGAATGCTAGTTTCATATACTATTTGAAGATTTAATGAAACTTTTTTTCTAAATTTATATTGTATAAGACAAAAGCATCCACTTAATAAGTTGTTTTCTGAGATAAGCCATTATTGAACACTTATGCAATATTTAAACTTATACTGTATTTAAAACAAAATATTCCTGCCAACCAAGGTGCCCAAGGTACCAACCACTGTGGCCTTTCCAACCATGAAAAACAAATTCTCAATGAAAAATCTACATGTCTTCGGGATAATGCAAATGGTCAGGGATATTTTATTATAAAACGTCAAAGAAGAATTACATTAGTCGTGTGAGATCAAATTTTTCTGCCACACACTAATTATGTGACATGGGGCTAGTTACTAAAGTATTTTGAGTGATCTGGCCTGTCATTATTGCTCTTAAACTAGCACAATGTTGCCAAATGCACCAAAGGTGACAATTAATATGACTTGTAAATTTTAGTGAAATAATCAGTCCGTGATGCCCACTGGATTCATTTAATAAACAATGTGAACTCTCAAACTAAACTAGAGAAAATGACTCTAATGTACATTTTACTATAAAACATACTGAAATAATTAAGTATAAGACTATTCCTATGTATGTAGCCCTGATATAATCCTCACTGAAGGATTTAATACTTGATGGAGAGAGAATGAAAGGAACTGAGTGAGTTTCAAAATACCTTAATTAGTGGCTCAGCGCCTGTGGCTCAAGTGGCTAAGGTGCCAGCTACATACACCTAAGGTGGCAGGTTCAAATCCAGCTCAGGCCCGCCAAACAACGATAGATGCAACCAAAAAGTAGCCGGGTGTTGCGGCAGGCTACTGGAGAGGCTGAGGCAGCAGACTTGCTTGAACCCAGGAGTTGGAGGTTGCTGTGAGCTGTGATGCCATTGCACTCTACCCACGGGGACAGCTTGAGGCTCTGTCTCCAAAAAAAATAAAATAAAATACCTTAATTATTTTGGATATTGAAAATGAAGGCTATGGTAGACAATCACTTTATTATGTGAGTATTTTATTTTATTTATTATTTTATTTTTTGAGACAGAGTCTCACTATGTCTCCCTCAGTAGTGTGCCATGGCATCACAGCTCATAGCAACCTCAGACTCTTAGGCTTAAGTGATTCTCTTTCCTCAGCCTCCCAAGTAGACGGGACTATAGGCACCCACCACAACACTAGGCTATTTTGGGGTTGCAGTTGTGATTTTTGTTCAGCAGACTCAGGCTAGGCTTGAACCCACCAGCCTCAGTGTATGTGGCTGGTGCCCTACTCACAGAGCTATGGGCACCAAGCCTATTTTTTTATTTTTTGAGACAGAGTCTCATTTTGTCACCCTCCATAGAGTGCTATGGCATCATAGCTCACAGCAACCGCAAACTCTTGGGCTCAAGCAATACTCTTCCCTTAGCCTCCCAACTAGATGCCCATCACAATACCCAGCTGTATTTAGAGGGGTCTCCCACTTGCTCAGAGTGGTCTCAAATGCCATAGCTCAGGCGATCCACCTGCCTCTGCTCCCAGAGTGCTAGGATTACAGGCGTGAGCCACCCCACCTAGTCTTACGGTGTAATTTTTTATTGGTAAAATATATGGAATTGGACAATGCCAGATCGTATAGAGACCTTGGATAATATGATCATTATATACAGGGTGGCCATAAAGTTCATGTGCAATCTAAATTGTTTTAAATGTCTAACTTCACAAGATAATACCAAATTGTGAAATGTTTAACTTCACTAGATAATACAAAATTGTTTCTTAAAAAGGGTGTTTTAATTCACAGACACGTAGCCTATCTTGTAGGGTGGCCATAATGTTCATGCACCCTTTTAAAGAAACAATTTGGTATTATCTTGTGAAGTCAAACATTCACATAGCCCACAAACCAGCAATTCCATTCTTAAGTAAGTGACAGGAGAAATTCTTATACATCTGCAAATGAGGGTGATATAACATGTTTATAATATCTTGTTTGAGATAGTAAAAAAGGCGGGGGCGATCATCCAAAGGTCATTGCCATAACAATATTTTGAATTAAATAAATCTCAGAAGCTTGCATAAAGCAATCGTTTTCACCAAGAACAATAATTAAACACTATTGTGGAAGCAATCCAAGTGTCCATCAAGCAATTAATGACTTAACAAGCTGTGGTATGTGTACACCACAGGATACTATCCACCATAAAAAGATGGAGACTTTGTATCTTTTGTCTTTACCTGGATAGAGTTGAAACACATTCTTCTTACTAAAGTATCCTAAGAATGGAAAAATAAGTATCCGATGTACTCAATACTACCATGAAACCAATATATAAACAACTACATGTCCACATAAAGGAAAAACACAAGTATATTCTAGAGATGGGGAAGGGAGAGGAGAAAAGGGAAAAGCAGAGAAGGGAGAGTGATTGGTGGGTTCTCACCTGCTGTGGACAAAGGGAGGGTGTTCAATAGTTTCTAGGTGATTAAATACAGCTTGACCGTTAGCTTAGAAACAAAAACAGTGTCATCTAAACATTTGTACCCTCATATTAATCTGAAATAAAAAATAGACACTAAGTACTAGGTAAATAAGAACAATAATTGAGCAAAAATATATTTAAGCAAACATGCATCAGTGTCAAAATGATTTGAAAAGTAATACTAACAGCCCACTAATTAAAATAGCATTGTTAGGACATAGGGAGGACAGTGAAGCAGTGGGATTGCATAGGGAAGGAATGGAGAGATAAATGGAAGATATTGCCAACTTTCTTGTTCACAAACGTACCACACACAATGAAAAAGTAAACGAACAAGTGAAAAGTGGATTGTAGTATTCAAACTACAGGATGTTCTAGAAAAGGTAAAACTATGGACACTGTCAAAAGACCAGTGGTTGAGAGCAGTAAGGGAGAGAGAAGGATGAACAGGCAGAGTGCAGAGGTCTTTTAGGGAATAATGCTGTCCTGTACGATGCTGAAATGTTGGATACCTGCCATCATGCATTGAGCAAAAACCATGAAATGTACAATATCAAGAATAAACCCTAACATAGACTATGGACTTTGAGTAATAATGTGTCAGTGTAAATCCATCAGTTGTAACAAATGTACCATTCTGGTGGAAAATGCTGATAATGGGATTGGAGTGTCTGTGTGTATGTGGGGTTAAGGGGCTCTGTGGGGACTCTGTCCTTTTTCTTCAGTTTTGCTGTGAACCTGTAAGTGCTCTATAAAACAAAGGCTATTCAGGGGAAAAGAATAGGAACTATTGTGTATCAGTCATAATAGCACATCTGAATCCCAAATGAAAATTAATTCAGTTCTGAGTAACTATTTTTCATTTGAAAACTCACCAGAGTAATTCATGAAATTATAAATTGAAAATGAAAATGAAATGATTACCCCCCCAAAATGAATAACAACTTGATAAAAACTAAATTCTCATTTAAGATTGAAAAAATGCATCTGGGAATCTAGGGATAGATAGAAACATCCTTTATATTATATTTGATATGTTAACATACTGATGTTTAATTTTAAAAGACAGTATTTATATCATCCTCATTAAACTCATGATGAAGACATTGTTTTTACAGTCACAATGTCTATTCAATGTCATGTGTTAAAACCATTAATTTGATGCAAAAGGTAATTCAATTATACAAGTGTGGGGAAGAAATAAATTTATTGTTATTTTGTTTATATAAAATATACAATTGTCCCCAAATTATTAACAATGATAGCAAACTATATTGGCTCAGAGAATGTATCAAACATTTTGGAAATAATGCATAAAGGAAACAATATTTCAAATAAATTAAAAAAAAAATCCCTATCCCATATCATCAATGTGGATCAATTTTAATTATATTTAACAACCTGAATTTGATAGGCAAAAATTTCAAAACATTTGGAACAAAGAATACTAGTACAGATAAGGGAAATTATTTAAACAAGATAAAAAAGGACAAATCTTAAAAAGAAAAATATGACTAAATTTAACTGCATAATAGTAACTTCTGTATACAATATTTTATTAAACATTAATGTAGAAGCTGAGGAATTAGCAAGGATGTTTGAAATGAGTGCAATAATGTATAATTTGTCTCCATCATACTCATATATAATTAATAAGGTTGATAAAACACATCTAACCCCCTAAAAGGAGAAGAAACAATATAAAAAATTAATTCATGAAATTTTTATGAAAGAATAAGAGAGTAGCCATGGAAACACAAATCTCACCACAATTAGACCCTATCTCAAAAATATTAGAAGCTAACAATGCCTACTTCTGCCAAGAATGTTGAGTAATTGAAACTGTTTTCTATGGATCTAAAAAGTATGCCAGTCTAGAAAGGAATTTGGCAGACCCAGTAAACTTTAACAATGTAATACAGAAATTTGGGGAGATGCCAAGGTCCTTAGTTTTTTAATCTCCCGGAATCCCTTTATAAACAGACAGAGCAAAAGGAACATGCAACCAAATAATGTATACATAACCTAAAAAACAAAACTAATGGTAAAAGTAAGGTGACCAGACGTCCCGCTTTTGGCGAGACAGTCCTGATTTTTAACAATTTGTCCCACATCCTGCAGCATTTCAAAAAAGTCCTGATATTTGGAAAGAGTGCATGACAAGCTCTCTTGTCATGGAACATGGGACAATGGGAAGGGAATATAGGGTTTTTGGCTGCTGGAAAGGTTAATGTACTCCATTTGGGAATGAAGAGGTCAATGTAACTTCATTTGGAAATGAAAAGGCTAATGTAAACTCCCTACTCCCCTCCTGGGCAATGTCCTCCAGGTGGAATCTACTAAAAAATAATTTACTCAAATGAGAAATATGCCAAAGAATAAAATAATACTATACATACATATATATATATATATATATATATATATTTTTTTTTTTTTTTTTTGGCCAGGGCTGGGTTTGAACGTGCCGCCTTCCGCATATGGGGCCAGTGCTCTACTCCTTTAAGCCACAGGTGCTGCCCCATACATAATTTTCTTTTTAATGTATTATATTTGTAAATTGTACTTATGTTGAAATTAAAAATATATATATTACAATACTATTTTTGCATTCTATGAAAATTTTTGTTGCTCCATATAGACCAAATTTATTTCTTTCCTTCCTTCCTTTCTTTCTTTCTTTCTTTTTTGTTGTAGCCATCATGGTTGTT
>CAUYTI010058950.1:0-43144 GCA_963575145.1 Galago senegalensis | reverse complement strand
ATTTCTTTTTTTTTTTTTTTTTTTGAGACAGATCCACAAGCCGTCCCCCTGGGTAGAGTGCCGTGGCATTACAGCTCACAGCAACCTCCAACTCCTGGGCTCAAGCGAGTCTCCTGCCTCCACCTCCCAAGTAGCTGGGACCACAGGCGCCCACCACAACACCCAGCTATATTTTGGTTGCAGCCGTCATTGTTGTTTGGCAGGTCCAGGCTGGGGATTCGAACCCGCCACCTTAGGTGTACGTGGCTGGCCCCTTAGCCAGTTGAGCTATAGGCACCGAGCCACTTAGTATATTTCTAATGAAGATGTGACAAGAGTGTCAAAAGTGAGCCAGGAATCAGCCAGCTAACCTCGAGGCCAGGATAAAAATACAAGTCAGTGAAAGTCCAGATCCTTCCAATGTGTGAACGTGGTTTCCTTGCAATAAAATCCCACTGTCAAACATTTCAATTTTCATGTGGGTTTTTGCTGTGGAATCTAAGTGTACTGCATGTTGTTGCTGCCAGTTTGTCAAACAGCAAGAAGTAACTAAGAGTGGGGTAAATGTCCTCAAAAAAAAAGTACCATATATTTTTTTATTTTTATCTTTTAGTGCCACATATTTTTTAATGGAAGAGGGGAAAAAAGTATGAATAATCACATCTTAGACTGTTAAATGTCACAGAAAGTGTATGTGTGTGTATGTGTATGTGTGTGTGTATGTGTGTGTGTATGTGTGTGTGTGCGTGTAAACATGAATAAGAAATTGATTCATGTTGCCCAGGAATTAAGGAAAAATGGACCAGCTGCTCCTTAAGCATTAAAGGGATTTGTGGGACGTGGGGAGAGGCAATACACTGTGGGCAAAGTGTCTCAATGGTTAGCAAGGGGTGGGAGGGCTTATGGAGATGAAAATGGAGGAAGTGCTGGCAGTCTGGGGAGAGATGATAAAGGATCTTGTGTATGTGACAAGGAATTTGGACGTTAACTTACAGTGTTTTAAGAATTCTAAGAGGTTGTTTTAAAATATAAGTATAGTAGTAATGTAGGCAGAGGAATGAAGGGCATTGAAGTCGGGAGACCATTGGAACATCCCAGACAGAGGTAATAAAAGGTCCTAACCCAAGGTTGTGGCCTTGGGGATGGAGAGGAAGACTCTTGGTTAAGCATTAAGAAGAAATACTGCAAATGGCAAAATAGAGGAATTTATTTATTTATTTGTTTGTTTGTTTATTTTGAGACAGAGTCTCACCTTATTGCCCTTGGTGGAGTGCCATGGTGTCATAGCTCACAGCAACCTCAAACGCTTGCGCTCAAGCAATCCTCTTGCCTCAGCTTCCCAAGTAGGTAGCTGGGACTGCAGGTCCCTCTCACAACATCTGGGTTAAAATAGAGGAATTTAGTGAAGGATGTTGTCAGTGTCTCGAAGGACCATGGTAAATGTAAGACTAGCAATCAGCTTGGTGGGAAAGACATTGAATTTCAGGTTGGAAATGTTGGGATACCCTTATCACAGCTGGAGACATGTGTCTATGATTTCAGAGAAAAGGCAAAGCTGGAAAAGAAGAGCTGAGATCCTCAGCCATTGGTGTTAGCTCATCAAGGCAGGGGATTTTGTGTTTTGTGTCCACCACCACCACGGCCTGATACATAGCAGACATTCAATAAATACTGGGAAAGAAATGGGTAGGACTCTGGCTTCAACCCTGACACGTAAAGAACTTAGAGGTTATCGCCGCCATCCCTAAAACAGGAAAAAGCTGAACAAACAAAAGACCAATACCTTTCCTTGGACTCATCAGAGAATGGAGGCCTCAGGGAAAACTGCCACCCCAAAATCTGGAGATACAGGCAAATCTAAAGTCATAGCTGAGATGTGCTTAACAGGAGCAGAAGCTGCTGGGCCATAAACTGGTACAAATGATTAATAAATCCTTGACAAATTACCCGGGGCTGACAATGAGCTAGGATGATGGTGAGACTCTCCTGGGGGTCCCTAGACTTTCCTGGGTTTCACTTCAGTTATCCCACCAGCCAACCAAGGTCAGAGGGCTGAAAACTCTCCCTTATGGTTCTGACAGGAGAAAGGGAAGAATAGCCAGAATGAAATTCAAGCAGGTTTTTCTCTGTAACCAAAGCCTATTCTCCAGGGCAAAAGATTTTACCAGAGCCTTATCCTCCTGGGAGAAGAACATTTCTCTGAGTGTAGTATTCTTGTCTAAAAAAGCACATGGGGGTTACTAAGAAACACTTGGAAAGGTCACAACCTAGAGACACAGGTCCACAAGACACAGGGATGTAATCATAAGATTATGCAATGCCTCCCCTCCTGCACACCTTAGCACCTCACCAACAGGGATTCAGTGTTACGACAGTAGATTTCAGCAGACTCTGAAAGATGCAAACTCTCTGTCAGGAAGGTGACGTAGGGAAGTCAAGGGGGGAGAAAAAAACATAAGCACTAGAGAAATTTGAAGCCTCTGGCACCTACAGCCTTACCAAATATTAAATGCAGACAAATCCCTAGCCAGATTAACACAGAACCTCAAATTACAGACCTATTTATCTCAATTTTTATCCAAAACATCATGTTTGACTTTCCACCCAAAATTACAAGGCATGCTAAAAGGTAAGAAAAAAGACTGCCTGAGAACACGGGACCCAGATAGGACAGAGACATTGATTGGCGTCATCAGACGGGGAATTTAAAATAACTCTGATTATTATGTAAGGGCTCTAGTGGGAAATATAGACAACGTGTAAAAACAGCTGGGGAGGGAGGGTGACTGGTGGGATCACGCCTGTGGTTCATCCTATAAGGGTGCATGTGAATCTCTCTAAATGTAGAATATAAATGTCTTAACATAATAAAAAAAAACAGCTGGGTAAGGTAAGCAGAAATATGGATGCTCTAAAAAACCAGAAAGAAATGCAAGAAATCAAAAACACTATAATATGAATTAAGAATGTCCTTGATTGGCTCACCAGTAGACTGGCCATGGAAAGACTCAGTGACCTTAGGGACAGGTCACTAGAAGTTTCCCAAACTAAAGTGCACAGAAAAAGACAAAGAAAAAAAAAAAAGCAGAACTCAAACAAGTCTGACACAAATATCTAAGAACTGTGGGTTTTTAGATATAAGTAATTATACATAAATAATTGGAATGCACGTACATTTGGAATATGAAAAGAAAAAGGAAGAGCAGGAAGATTTGAAGCAATAATGGCTTCAAATTTTTCATAATTAAGGGCAGAGGCCAAACCACAGATTCAGAAAAGTCAAAGAGCACCTAGCAGGATAATTATTTAAAAAAAATAATCTGTATTTAAGCATATCATATCCAAATGGCGAAAAACCAAAACAAAGAGAACATATCAAAAGATGCCAAAGGAAAATAATCACCAAGCTAGACCACGTCACGAGCCATAAAACACACCTTAACAAATGCAGAAGAATAGAATTTATACGAAATATGTCCTCAGATCACAAAAGAATGAAATTAGAAATTAGAACAGAAAGATAGCTGGTAGCCAAAATACTTGGAGATTAACTAACACAATTCTAAGTAACATACTGTCAAATAAGAAGTCTCAAGAGAAATTATAAAATACTTTGAATTACTTGAAAATAAAAAAAATCTCCAAATCTGTGAGGTGCAGTTAAAGCAGTGCTTACAGGAAATTTTGTAGGATTAAATACATACATAAGAAATAAGATAGATCTAAAATCAATAATTTAAGCCTCTACCTTAAGAACCTAGATAAAGGTAAGTGATTTAACTCTAAAGATAACAGAAGAAAAGAAATCATGATAATTAGAGCAAAAATGAATAAATAGAAAACAGGAAATGAATAGATAAAATAAAAAAAATCCAAAAATTGGTTCTTTAAAATGTTCAATAAAATTGATAAGCCTTTAGGCCAGCGGTTCTCAACCTGTGGATCACGACCCCTTTGGGGGTCTCCTGCATATCAGATATTTACATTACAATTTGTAAGAGTACCAAAATGACAGTTATGAAGTAGCAACAAAAATAACTTTATGGTTGGGGGTCACCACAACATGAAGAACTGTATTAAAGGGCCACGGCATTAGGAAGGTTGAGAACCACTGCTCTAGGCAGACTACACCCAGGGATCAAGGAGCAGACTTGGTGACTGTATCTTGGTTTCTAATACTGTTCTCCCATAAAAGGGACCTTGGAAAATTGAAGGATCAGGGCAGGAAATATACAAAATGAATCTGGATCGTCTTGTACAGCCAGAATGTAAGGAAGTACTCAAACCAGACCCAAACCCAAACCCAAACCTAACCACCCCACCACCGCACACTGGTACAGGTACACTGAATTGTCACTGCTTTATTACGAAACAAAACAAAAAAGAGGAACAGAGTACTCAACTAAAATAGTTCCCAAAGACAATGCTGGAGCACTTTGAAAACAAATAAAATACAACCAGATTGTAACCAAAGTACAAAATACCTAAGAGTCCACATGATGTAAATAAGGGATTTAGTAAACAAATAAAACAGAAGAGACAAATGTTCCATGTAGAATTCTGAATACTCGATGAGGGACACTGCTCCCAAGGAGGAGGGGCAGATGTCCCCACTCTGCACACAGTGACTTCCTCCAGAGAGTACGGCCCGAAAAAGGGAGGAAAGGGTAATTCTACAACGAAGAAACCCAGCACACACTCCCGCAGCTAGGAGCCCAAGTTACACATCAACAAGATAAATCATAACACAATGTGATGGAAGTGGCACCTTAGTGCTGCCATCTGTCTCCAGCAAAAACAAAACACCTCCATCTGATCTAGCCTGAGGAATTCATCAAATAGATGCAAACATTCTACAAAACACACGACCAGTGCTCAAATGGCAACAGAGTCAGAGAAACCAACGCAGCAAGAGGAGCCTGAGACAACGTGTGACTCCATGCCATGTGGTTTCCTGCAGGGAACCTGGAACAGGAAAGGGTCACTAGGTAAAATGATCTAAGGAAATCTGAGTAGGGCACGGACCCGAGTAATAGTAACATATCAATATTGGTTTACCAATTGTAGCAAATGTGCCGTACTAATGTAAGATGTTAATTACAGCCTGTTGGTTTCATCGTCACATGGTTTACATAAGTATAAAAGTGCTCTTAAAAAAAAAAAAGAAATGAATAGATGGATGATTAGATCTGCCTGTTCTTTTTTTTTTTTTTTTTTGAGACAGAACCTCAAGCTGTCCCCCTGGGTAGACTGCTGTGGCATCACAACTCACAGCAACCTCCAACTCCTGGGATCAAGTGAGTCTCCTGCCTCCGCCTCCCAAGTAGCTGGGACCACAGGTACCCGCCACAACACCTGGCTATTTTTTGGTTGCAGCCGTCATTGTTGTTTGGTGGGCCTGGGCTGGATTCAAACCCACCACCTTAGGTGTATGTGGCTGGCGCCTTAGCCACTTGAGCCACAGGCGCCGAGCCAGATCTGCCTGTTCTGAGTGTGTAGAAGGCAGGAGATAGGATATAAATATTTTTGAACATAAGCAAAATGTAAGAGAAAAAGAGCTAATGAAGAAAAGGAGAAACTGAGGAATTAAAAAAAAAAAAAGGAGGGAAATCTCTGGAAGGGAATAGATTAGAAAGTGGAATTCCAGTAAAAAAAACTTGGGAGGAGAGAGAGATTTTAAACGCCTGTTAAATGCCCAGAGACTTTACAGAGGGCAGATCTTTCAAAGTAGCAAGAAAAAGCATAAAATAGCATAATGCTGTTGTAGGGGAGGGTTAAGTGGAAGAGGACGTCATAAAGGTCCTCCTCCTCATTGTCCTCACAGGGAGACTGAAGGCTGAGGGGGGGTGGGAGTGGGGGCCTTGCTATTCACGGTGACAGAGATGAAAGAAAACCTGCCTAGGAGTGGACAGTGCAGTTTACACCTGTGCTGTTCGGGGGTCAACTGGATTTATAATCTTTCTAGCTAGTTTTTATGATCTTTAGTTCCATACTTCCAAGCAACGCATCTCCTCACTAATTTCTTCTGCTTCTTTTTCATCTGTAGACGTTTCCTTTTGGTCTCCTACAGTCCAGGTTATAGACGTAGACATAGCCCCCGCCCCACCTCACCTCCTCTTCCTCCTGGTCACACTCTCCCACTGAAATATATCATGATTTTCAGTTAAATTGCATTGTTTATACTATTTTAAATATGCATCGTTTATACCATTTTAACACATTTAATGTTATTTGTAGCTGAACTTTGTAAAATTCTATGATTATACTTTCTGTCTCATACAACTTGGCTTTTATGTGTTGATTAATATTCTCCCAACTTCCCAACAGAGAGATACAACTCTGCACATCTATGCCTCTCTTTCTCGGTCTTTCTCAGCCTCTCTTGGTGTGTGAGCAGGAGAGGGATTCTAGGGAGCTTTGAGGAAGAGGGAGAAGAGTGGGTGGGCGCTGTGCTAGGGGGAGAGGGCAGAGACACCAGCGCTGAGCATTGGGGGTGAGCAGAGTAGGAGTGGGGGGGAAGCCAGGAGGAGGCCTGGAGGCTGGAGGCTCTCACTGGAGCCGTGGAGAAAGATTATTTTGCAAAATGTGGCTCCAGCAAGACCGTCACAGGCACCCTTGATTTTTTAATACTAGTATCTCCCCAATTCTATGAAATGCCTGAGATTGTTCTGAGTCTTCCAGGAAACTGAAAAGAACCATGAAAACAACACACTCCTAGCACCCTAGCACAGTGTTTGGTATACACTAGTCACTCAATACATGTTCTTTTCCTGGGCCTGTAGCACTTAGCTCTGCTGCCTCCTTGTGAAGATCAGCAATGGAGACTGAGCTGGTTGGCCAGCGCCTCCCTCTAGCTGGTGGACTCACTGGCGCCACCTTCATACCCACCACTTGGCAACATGGATGGAACATCCACATAGGACCCCATGGAGGCCCCACAAGAGCAGTAACAAGGCGTGGTTCCTACCTTACGCGGCTCACCAAGTAATATGTGAAATAATTCACATAAACAAATACCTCCATCAATGCTGAAGGATGTAAGTACAGAAGGGAGGGCATTGGAAATGCGGCACAAACATCTGAGTTAAATATGAACTTTCTTAGATTTTATCTGATCTTACAGTTTCAAAGAGAATATTACTTAGGTGGACAGTGTTGAGAAGTAAATATTACTTTAATTAGCAAATAGAAATGACAGAGTAGGAAAACCTTGATCTTGACTAACAGGGCTTTGTTTGATTGCTCATAAATGATTTAACCTCAGCTAAATCAATGCTTGGCTGTCCCGTGGGCTCATTCCTTATTTTCTCCTCTTTCTTAACCCTTTTCTCAATAGGTCTGCAGTGTCCAAGGCAGTGACTTCCCTCTTGAAGATGTTACAGCAACTCTGCTCTCGACTGGGCACAGTCTGTCACTGTCACTGGGCACAGGCGACTTCACACCCATAGGTCCTCAAACGCTAATTTTTAGAAAGGGGAACTCAGACTTGTGTAATTTCTTTCACTGAATCTGGCAAAGTGTGATGGTTATTAAGGTTCCCAATGCATGTTTAAAAATTTCCCACTATTCTTAAGCTCTCTGGAGATGAAGGCACTAGAACTCAGTGGGCTAAGGACGGTTAACCAAGATCTAAAACTGGGATCTCAAATGTATGATGTTCCTGTTGTTAGCTTCTCAGCTATCATCTCAGATACCAGCTGGTGGGTCGTGGAGAAAGGAAGTGATTAAAATCATGCACTAATCCACCACCTTCCATGCAGACTCGGTTTTTCTTCAGCAAGATTCAATTATATTTCTTCCTCTAATTCAAGGTATCATTGTCTTTGGTCACTTGGTCACTTGGTCCCAGAGAGAGGCACCTCCTCTATCCTGGAGGCCTTCCCAGCAGGACATGGAGGAGAGAGAGTTGAGGGGTGAGGATCAGGTTGGGGGTGGGAGTGATGAAGGGATGAGGCTCAGCAGGCTCACAGCTGGGTGGCCTGGAGCAGCATCCTTTGTTCTCTGAGCAGCAGTCTGGGCCCCAGCTGGGAGCAAATTAGAAGCTAAATATTGGGCTGCCCCCAAGATGGTGCCAGAGTCTTGTTTTAGTGAAGTGCTATAAGAACCAGGGAGGTTTTAACGGGGTCCAGGCGTGGAGTTTTATCTGTTCAATCTCCCTCCCCAGCCTGCCAACGGAAGGAAATAGAGAAGTTGAAAATGAGGACTTACCTGGGCAGAATGTGCGCCGTTAAAGAAAAGCCAGTGATTCCTCTCCCCTCAAAGGCTGGGTGAGATGCGAGTGAAGGTGACCCAGAGAACAGCGTTTCCCTTTATCTGTTAAGGTCAGGCGTTGGAAAGTCGGCAGGTGGTGTTACTCTACCATAAAGTTATTCTGGTAGATTAAAGTTTGCATCTTTATAGTCAGAAGTTTCTGAGGGAACTATTTGTTATAAAGCCTGTAATTCCTACCAATCATATCCCAAAATAAACGTTCTTGAAGGCCAGTAAAATTCCTGCAAGCTCACTGTTTCTTGGAATTTGTCTTTTTTTTTTTTTTAAGAACGTCACTGGTGTCTAACCCTTTATTTTCTAGTTTCTTTAAAGTCAAGATAAAATTTTAATCTATCTAGGATGTTCTTTAAAAACAAGATATTTTCTGATATATGTTATTGGTCATGACTTATGAATTCTGCCAAAAGGACACCCTAGGGGTACCTACGGGTTCAGCGCTGGATCGGGTCTGGCCTTGCATCCCGGCCCTGTCATCTTCCAGCCGCGCGACCTCCCTGAAGCTTCTCATTTCTGTGCCTTAGTTTCCTCATCCTCAAAATGGAGTAATAATAGTATCTACTTGTAGATATTACCATGTCTTCTTATAGGATTATTAGAAGGGTGATCTATATTTACACAATAAATTTAAAGTATTTGAAGTAGAGTGGGGCTTATTTGTAAAATATAAATATGAATATATCATTAAATGACAGTTATTGGTAGTCATACTTATGAGACGTGCAATATGGTTTGTAAAGTTTCTGAGACACCGTGGGAAGCATTGCCTGAGATTCCTAGCACAGAGTGCTGCCTGGATGGCCACTTAAAGTCAAGCTTGACCGAGCCTGCAACATTTCTGTTTTGGAAGTTTTCTTAAAGTTTCTTTTTGTTTTCTAAAGATATCTGTTTCATTTTCACAAAGTGCTAGAACCAAACACTCAAGAACTGGCTCTATTATTAGTTATACTATTATTATTGAAATACAGAGGTATCTGCTCCCTTTTCCACAGTGTTTTACAATGACAAAAGGCAAACTGAGTGGAGGGAGGGGAATCTTCTGGCTCTGCACAAACTGACAGCCCCACTTTGAACCAATTACTTGACCTTGATGTAACTTTTCATTTACATCATCATGGCTGGAAACAGGTTTAATTCCACAAATGACCTCTGAAAGACAGCTAAGGGCTTCCTGGAAAGATCGTGCAGATGAATCAGGACAGAGCTGGGTACAGCCCAGTGATTGATCATTGCGTCTTCTGGGGGAGAAACACCTGCTGTGTGTGGCCATCCCTGCAGTGGTGTTTTCAAGGGCCCTTTCGGCTCTAACATGCTTGAATTTTTACATTTCTTTCAACCAATACAAGTTCAATCATAGTTTTTAGTTAGAAATAATTATTTGAAGATAATCAGCATAGATTTTAGTTTTTTGGTGGGTCCTTGGTGCTGGATTTAGACACAAGGAAGGAACCAGTCCCTGCCCCCTCCTGGCCCCTTGCGGGGTCCTCACAACTTTTAGGAAGTTAGTCACTTCCGTTCCTCCCCACTGGATTCTTCCACCCTGCTCCTCCTTCACACTTCCTGTCTCTCACTTACCTCCACCTCCGATGGGAGCAGCCTCACACTCCTGGAGCTGGCTCCCTGCTGCTACCAGAGAGGGAGGAAGGGGGGCCGGCCCTCTTCCGTCACCCCCTTCCTTGCACTCTGAGCAGCCTCCCGCTCTCTCGGACTTTCTCCATCTGCTCTTGCCTGGCCTGTCTCTATTTTCTTTCTTTCTTTCTTTCTTTCTTTCTTTTTTTTTTTTTTTTTTGTGGCTTTTTTTGGTTGGGGCTGGGTTTGAACCCACCACCTCCTTTGAGCCACAGGCGCCACCTGGCCTGTCTCTATTTTTTACTTTCCCTTCCGGCTGGCCCTTTATCCTCTGAAGTTAAACATGCTCCAAATAGTTTAAACTGAACCCTGAGCAAAATCAAAACTGATTTATGTCTCCTCCTCCTTCTTTTCTGGGGTCGGACTTGAAATACTTGCCCACATGCTCCTGCCCACTCCCTTGCCTCACCCCGTGGGCCTTACATGGGAGCCAGCATGTGGCTCCCACCACCACGCTGAAACTCTGACATGACAGGAGACAAGTTCTGCTTCAGACACGTGGAATTGAAGGTGTTTGGAGGACACCCATGTGGGGATGCCCACCGGGCAGCTGGATATACACGTCTTCAGTGCAGGACAGACATTGAGTTTGAAGAAACAGGAGCGAGTTGCAGCAACGGTTGGCACCTGTGTGGTCCTGGGGGCGAGAACATGGAGCCACCAGTGGACACGTGTGTGCTGAGGAGAGAACGTGGAGCCACCAGTGGACACGCGTGTGCCGGTGCGAGAACGTGGAGCCACCAGTGAACATGTGTGTGCCGAGGAGAGAACGTGGAGCCACCAGTGGACACGCGTGTGCCGGGGCGAGAACGTGGAGCCACCAGTGGACACGCGTGTGCCGGGGAGAGAACGTGGAGCCACCAGTGGACACGCGTGTGCCGGGGAGAGAACGTGGAGCCACCAGTGGACACGCGTGTGCTGGGGAGAGAACGTGGAGCCACCAGTGGACACGCGTGTGCCGGGGAGAGAACGTGGAGCCACCAGTGGACATGTGTGTGCCGGGGAGAGAACGTGGAGCCACCAGTGGACACGCGTGTGCTGGGGAGAGAACGTGGAGCCACCAGTAGACACGTGTGTGCTGAGGAGAGAACGTGGAGCCACCAGTGGACATGTGTGTGCCGAGGACTTCTGCATACAACAGGCCCTTCGGGGACAGGACAGGGAGCGACTGAGGGGCTCATCCCTCCTAATGGAGCTTTTCACTCCCTTTTCCTTCTTCTCCATCTGTCTTGCTGACATTTTGCCTTTCTCCATTTTTCAAAGTTTGTTGACTCTCTCCCTTGTTCTCTGTTTCACTGGTCTGTTCTCACTGTTATTTCCTTCCTTCTTGGTCCTTTAAATTCATTGTTTTCTATTTTCTTTCATTGAAAACATGACAATTATTTTTATATTTTTTCCCTAAATAAGTCCTTTGAATCCATGTAATGTCAACACTTCCTCCTAACGGCATCTCAGACGCACTTTCATGGTTGTTCACTTCTATTCTCTCTATAAACCCATGACATTCTTATGAATTTAATTTATGAATTTTAAGAATTTGAGTTAGTATCCTGACCTTTTTAATGATATTTTATTGTTGGTTTCTAATTTAACTGCATTGTGATCAGAACATCATCTGCGGGTCAAGGTTTTTTGATCATTGCTGAGATTTCCCTAGTGACCTAGTCTGTGGCTTGTTTATAAAATAAAATATTTTACTTTTAATGAATGTATATTATTATTATATTTCATGAGAGAATCTATATCAGTGATACTAATTTTGGTGATTTTGATTTTTGAATCTATAACCTTCCTAATTTCTTTTTCTTTCTTTCTTTTTTTTTTTTGTTAGTTTGGTACTACTCGGTGGTCTGTTAAATTTGTTCATTTCTGTCAGTTTTCCTTTCTTCCTTACAAGCCTATATATATTATTGTTTGCATATATCCTCTATCTTATTTATGGTCAATTATTTTATCATTGTGGTGGTTTCTTCTTTTTTGACTTGAAATCCACTTTTTAAGTTAACATTTGACTTGCTCTTCTGCTCTCAATTATCTTTGAGTTCTTATTCCGGATCTATTTCTTGTTAACATCTTATAGCTAGGTCAAAAATATGCCAATCTACTCCCCTCTGTTTGTTAGTGGAGTTGAGCCGTTTACATGTGTTAGTGTGTTAGGATGCCGTATGCATTGGGATTTCTTTCTAATACGTCATTTAGTGCTTGCTGTTGAATATTTTTTCCTATTCTTCTTTTGTGTTACCTGGAAAGTCAGGGGTCAGTGACTTTTTTTCCTGGAAAGGCAGATAGTGAACATGTTAGGCTTGGTGGATCCAGGGCAAAACAAGGATAGTTTGTGATATTTCTGTGGCAACAGAGAAAAAAACTATCACAAAAATTTACTGATGATGATCAAATTATAATATGTCAATGATAACAGTATGAAGTTGAAACAAAAAGCTAATAGTCTTAAACAAGTTCATTGTTTCTGGACACTTTCTGGGCACATTTCTTTGACTGCTACAATCAAGCATGACTTAACTAATTCATCATGGGTACGTGGCCATCCCTGCTTGGCTCAAAAACGAGACACTTGGAAACACCCTTTGGTTGCAAGCCTCATTTTCATTTTCTCATTTTTATAAAGAAATTCCTCCATGGTGAGAGAACCCACTTTAAGTTTTCCAATTTTCCTCAAAAAGGCTTCCACTAGGAAGCAATATTGCTTGGTCATGCTGATGGAGAGGGTGTTCTTTTAGCAGGTGCACCATCATTGTATAATAAACACAACGTTGCACTGTCTGATTCAGCAACAACACAATCCACATTCCACTGTGCCTTAGGATTGCAAGATTTGAAACTTACTTTTTTCTTGTTTTGATATGATTGGTAAGAGAAAATGTGAATTATGGTCAATCAACACATAGGGCCCTGAGAAGACTGTTACGGACACGTCACTCTGTCCTGGTGACACGGTCCATTCAAGATTTTCAGTGTGGTGCTTGCTTCAGTAGTGCGTATACTAAAATTGGAATGATACAGAGAAGATTAGCAGGGCCCCTGGGCAAGAGGGACACACAAATTTGTGAAGCGTTCCATATTACAAAAAAAAAAAAAGATTTTTTTCCCTGTGTGTGGAAAGAACCTCATACGTCCCTCATGCCGCTTCCCAACTCTGTCCACAGATCACTGACACAACCCAGATGTCACATAGACAAATGGACATGCTTGTTCCAGTAAAACTGTATTTATGGGTGCTGAAATCTCAGTGTCATAAATTTTTCGTGTAATAAAATATTCTTTTTGTTTGAGGTTTTTTTTTTCTTCCAGCCATTAAGCAATGTAAAAGTCACTCAGCTCGTGGGCCGTACAAAAACAGGCGGTGGGCCAGATGTGATGGAGAATGTTGAAGTTCCTGCCTCAAGTTTTTGTTCTCTCTCTCCTATTTGAAAGCTATACATTGTATTCATTTAAGAATCTCCCTTAATTTTTAAAATAATATTTACTAAGTTATAGTTTTAATGATGAAGAACAAAGCAAGTCGCCTTTCTATTTTTCAAACCATATCGCCTACATTTCGTAATAAAGTCCACAGTGAGTCACGATTCGATCCTGCGTCACAGGAATAGAACACAACAGATCAAGTTCTCTAGCGAGAGGTTTAGGACCCAAAACACAGCATTTCTTGGGCATTGCTGTGTATTACGTAGGAAGGAGGTGCAGTCACTTGGGGGTCACACAAGCCCGGCTTTGAATTTTGGACACCCGCCTTGCCCCTCAGAGCAGGTCACTTAATCCCTCTGAGCCGTGGTTTTCTCATTTGTAAAGTTAACCTAAAATCACCTACATTAACTATGAGCTTTCAGTAGAAGTCACTGCTATAAACTTCTGCTCTTGGAAGGCACTTACCAAGAGGTCATCATCACCCTCGCTTTACTGGAGCTAGTCTGACGCATCTTAGAAGGGCCCGTTTCAGTTGTAGGGGTCTGCTCCTCTAAATACCAAACTGTACCCCAAATGTCTGCTTTCTGCTGGACATTTTACTCCATCAGTCATTCAAGAGCATTTACTTAGAAAGCATGATCACCTCCCATCTGAGTGTCTCTGTTTCTCAAAGGCCACAGCACCATGGCTGGCTCTGCAGAAGGCTGGCCTGGGGGACGGGGAGCTGGACCCGCCGTCTCAGCAAACACTCAGCGCTCTACTCTCACTTGTGCAGAGAGTCCTTTTCACTGTGGATGCCTCATTAGGCCAGCAAGGGAACTGTGATGGGCTGTATGGAATCGCCTGTGTCAAATGTGAGCTTGGGAGTGGGGTCCCTACTGACAGGTCAGAATGTGGAAACATTCATCTTGCCCGTGATGTGAAAATGTACTTTTTCCTGTTATAAATCTCATTTTAATTTTATTTCTGCAATGCATCCACAGATATGGTTCTGTGTATAAATAGATTTATATTGTCAAAGACTGAAAATAAAGAAAATATTTAAGAAAATATTCCTGGTGCTGATGACAAAAATAATCTTGTCAGTAGAAAAAGGACTATTGCTGCAAATCTTTATATGTATCTTTCTTTCATGTATTATATATACTAACTGGGGCATTAAAGAAAAAAATTCAAGCAATAGTGAATGATGAAGAAAAGACAAGAAGCAGTATCTTTTAAAGATTGGATAGCAAATGATTCTGTAAAAGTTCCCCCCCTTTCCTTCCCTTGTAATTTTTTCTTGTACACATTGTGTTATTTAAACAACATGCCACATCGCCTGTCATTCCCACAATTAAAACATATGATGTGGTTTTAATATGTGATTCTTTTTAGCAAAAAGTAAAACCTTAAAACATCAAAGCAATCAAAGTAAAAAGAACATAATGAATTAAGCTACACACTTTCCAGGAACGCTGAAACAGAAACCTTCCATTAAAGTATTAGTTCTACTCACTCTAGAAGTCCTTCTTCCCCTTAACCTGACCTGCCCTCAGGCTTCTCGGGGTAAAGTGGTCTCAGCCCATCAAAGTAGGCGTCAGTCAAAGGAAGCCAAGTTATTTGGTTCAGGTGCTGAAGCTAATGTGCGCCTTGGGCGGGTGCAAACCGCTGGTGCATGCAGGAGCGAGGGCACAAGGACAGGTGATGGATTACTGGGCCGATTAGGGGCCGGGAGACAGGCAGACTCCTCCACACGTCTACAAGGCAGTAAAAATTCTCTCTCTCTTCGTCTTTTAGTCTAGCTGCACCCAGACTCTGTTGAAAAGAGCACAGAAGCGTAACTCAGTTCTTCAAATTCTTCTTGCCTGCATGGGCGCTAAGCCTTGTCCTAGGTGGGGGACTTTAGGCCCAGGGAGCCCAGGGGGAGAGAGGAGGGGTGAGAAGGAAAATTCTTGGGCACCGTTGGCAAATAACAAATCATCCTTATCCTTCAGATAAAAATAGACATATCTAACCACTCATAGAGGCATGGCCATAGAAGTCTCAGCCTAGCTTCTTGAAGGACATAAGTTACATTATTATGACTACTTTCATGTTCAAAGTGAATCTTACATGTCCTAAGCAAACCACATGGTCTCACTGTCAACTACTTCACAGAATCTTCCTGTCCCCCAACCCCACACCTCCTCACCAGCTAACAGGGGTAGTGGGTTGGTAGGTTCCTACTGACATGGCTCGATGTTGTCTATGGCCTCTGGGAAACAAGTCACTTAACCACTCTGAGCCTCAGTTTCCCCATGAGTAAAATGGGGATAATAACATATGCCCCGTTAGGTTGCCGTGAAGGCTTAAAAATGATGTGTGTTAAGCATCTAATGGAGTCTTGGACACCTTGAGGTTCAATCTGTCTGACAGATAAGTGGGTGATTCTGAGGAGTAGAGAAAGACTCAATGATTCATAGGTTTAATTTGCTCTAGATTAAAGCAGGGACACAATTCTGACTTTTTAATGAAGGTCTGATTTAATATACTGTTCCTCTGCCCTCCAGGAACCAAGTAAAACTAAGGCTATTTCCAATTCTTTGTGCTCAGCCACTGATGAAAGCTGACCCAAGGAAGTGGTTTATTGCCGGTGTCAGACATTTAGCCTTGAATAATGTTGGTTAGCAAATTTAAATTAGATTAAATGAGAAAGAGTTCCCCAAACGTTAACCGGGTCCAGGGAGGCACCAGAGGCATCTACAACTAGGAGCCCCAGGAAGGGCCAGCTCGGGTCACTTTAATAGTTGCCATCTCCTGTCACCGGCAGATGACAGATCTTCCGAGGGCAGGTTTAGGTTAAGGCTGGTAAATGATGCTGTGGAACAGTGAGCAGGTTGGACCTGCTCCAGTGTAGGCAGCACTTAGCTCCCTGCCTGAATCACAGGGAAGTTATAAAACTGAGAAGTCAGGCAACTTCTGAAGTTAGCAGAGTGAGGAACACAGGGCGTGGATTTAAAAGACGCAATGTGAGCCCTGGTGCAGTGGCTCACACCTGTAATCCTAGCATGCTGGGAGGCCAAGGCAATTAGATCGCCTAAGCTCAGGAGTTTGAGAACAACCTGAGCAAGAGCGGGACCCTGTTTCTACTACAAATGGAAAAATTAGCCAAGCATTGTGGAGGTCACCTGTAGTCTCAGCTACACTGGAGGCTGAGGCAGGAGGATTGCTTGAGCCCAGGAGTTTGAGGTTGCTGTGAGGTAGGCTGACCTCATGGCACTCTAGCTGTCATAACAGAATAAGAGTCTTCCTAAATAAACTAAATAACACAATATGGTATTTGTGTTTATAAGTGACATCGTTTATTAACCTGATCATAAAGTCATCATTTGGGAGCCAAATAGCCACATCCAGCTTGTAGCTCCTCATGCATCCTTGTCTTGACAAGGGGGCTGTGTGAAGGCAGCAAGAAGTCCAGGTCTGAACACAAGGCAGACACGGTTGGCATTCAAAACTCATTTAGATTATGAATTACGCACTATTAGAACCGTGTGACTCAGCCTCTACCACATTCTGTGCTGTTTCCACATCTTCCTCTCCCACCTGACATCAAATCCTAAATGCAAATGTCCTATTTTCGCAGTATGATTTGGGAATATTGTGCCTTTGTGTGTCAAGAGGAGGGGCTGTCATCTGTGGCTTTTCCCCAAGGCTCCTGCCTGAGACAGGGCACTGTGCTGTGTGTAAGCTGGGTAACCATATCCATGGGGGTGTCCATGTCTGACTATGGGCCCTGCAAATGCATGCATCAGGAGTCCTTTTTTTGCTCTCATTAGATGAGGTTCTGGAGATTATTTACCCCTTTAGCTCAGTTTTCTTTCTGCTAAATGAGATAAACATTTCATTACTGAAAAGTTATAATAATTATAGTAATATTATTTCCCTGAATTAAAAATGCCACTCGATTACTATGGATATAGTTCAGGAAATTAAAGAGTACAAACTGGTTAATATCCCAAGGCAGAAGTGCTAAACTGCAAAATTTTATGTGCATCAGAAAAAAAAATAACCTTTAAACAATTTATGATGTAAACTCATGAAATCCACTTTTTAAAAGTTCACTTTTTAAAACACTACCACACCCTTCAAAACATTTCTAACACTTCTCAATCTTCCTCATGAATGGTTCTTCTTGGGATTCTTTACTCAGTGACCAGTACGGTTCCAGGGAGATTACAGTTTATTATGCACTTGAGTTTTCAATCACTTGGAAATTACCTCTGCTATTTGGCAGTGGAGAGGATTCCTAATCACCCGATATTCAGGCATTTTTAAGTATTTTCCCCTCTGAATTCTGAAACTTGTTTTTATATTCGAAATCATTTAGCACCACCAAATTGTTCATTTGGAGGAGGAATGGGGTGTTCCAATCACAGGGGGCCATGTGCCTGTACCCTCAGGTAGAGGTGCTTCTTTTGTAGGAGGACCACAATTAGTTTAAAAATAATTTAGAGTTTGCTATAGCTTCATGATTTCAAAGGCAACAAAGGGACAGATCAGTGGAGAAGCTGGGGCCCACGTGCTACTGCCACTGTGGGGTCCAGATCCCTGGTGGGAGCATTCTCCTGGCCTCCTGGCAGCATTGCCCTGCTCTGACCAACAACAGCAGGTCCGTGGCTGCCCACAAGCAGCTTGCCCTAGGGACTATGGTCAAGTTCACAGTCCTGGCTAGAAGAAATTATTTGGCTACATTTAACTATAAAGTGATTACCACCTGCTATGTGATGGTTCCTGTTTTGATTTCAGCAATTTCGTTCCTCTGGGAAAATGCTTCACCAGGATGAGTCTGGTGCTGGGCCTGTGAACTTCCTTAGCCTGACCCCACTCCACCCGAACACACATCCGGACACGGGTGACATGGATGGACGAGGGTGGGCACCGTCTGACACCGGATCCTCCAATTTCCAAACACCCTGAGCTGCTGGATTTGTTTTCAGCTCTGCGTTTCTCATGAAGGTCCCTCTATTTGACGATCCCATTACTATTAATGGTATCAAGTTTTGGAATGAACGTGTGCAACTTTCAAACACCACAAATTGATGTCTAGGCAAACAGCTTAAAAGGGGAAAAATCTTTTTAAAAGGCTTTCCCCCTCAATTTTAGCCAAATAACTATTGTTAAAAGAAAAATAAAGCAGCTTCCCACCAACTTGTTAGCAAGCCCACAGCTGTCCTGTACATTTACCTCCATGTTTGTCGCTGATTTTCTGAAATCTCCACTTTCAAATTATACATCACATTTTCCCACTGTTGTCAAGTGTAATTAGAGAAAACCATCTCAAATTTTCCTGCAAATGCAGAGCCTGCAGTGTTGTGTTGGTGATAACGGTGGGATTCTTACACGAAACAGAATATACGTGCAAGCTACATGTCTTGGCGTTTATTTTTAGCATTTTATTCAGGGAAAATAGTTTCAAGAGATTTTAACAATAAACTAAGGAATTTCTTTCCCTTTTCTGGCATTCTTTAATTGCATTATATTTGGGGAGTGTTTCTCCAAGAGTAATTATGGGTTTGTTGTAAGCCTGGTAACAACAGCACCTGCTCACCCATTCATGGAAGGCAGCAGCAGGGATGATGCCACAGTGAAGACGCAGGAGCCACTGCCACCACCCCCAGTGAAACACACAGCTCCGATGTACGACTCTGATCAGTCTATCCTCCTTCCCGGGCCTCCCTCCCTTTCCTCCCCCCCTCCCTTCATCAAGACCTCTGCAGAGGCAGCTCCGGGAAGTTCTCAGGTCTGGCCTCATTTCTGGCACCAGAGGCAGATCAGAGATGAATCAAGGAAATTCTGCACCAGGAAGGGGGAGGAGGGTGTAAGCCACACAGGCTCCCTAAACCTGCCTCCCCAGTTTAAATTAACAGCCCCTACCCTCTGCTCTCTCCAGGGAAGGCACCTCTGCCCCCTGCCTCCTTCTCCTCCCAGGCAGAGGTGGGGGGTCTCCTGGAGTGCCAGATGCCACAAGGACACATGGCAATGGACTGGGGTCCTTAGGACTTCTGGCCCTCCAGAGCCCCAAATTCCTCTTCCCTGTGACTGTGGACTCCTGCACAGAGAGGCCTTCCCAGTAAATGCAAATGAGGGCAGGGGAGGGGTTAAATTCAGCCTGTCTGAACTGGGGGCAAGAAGAGGGAGCCTGAGAGGAAAGACCAGAACAGGAGTGGGTTTATCTCCCGGCCTCCTGGGAGCACGTCTGGGGTAGATGGGTAAAGAGCAAACCTGGACCCATCCCTACCTCCCAGGATTGCACTGCTCCCACCGTGGAGACGCAGATCCTGGAAAGCCACCTTGTCCTAGAGCACCGTCACAGAGGCCCAGAGCTCAGTGACAGGGAAGGGAACTGGCATCCCCAGGATCACTCCTTCCTGCAGCCCTTCTCCCTCCCTCCGTTGGAAAGTTCCTCCTTACAGGGAGCTCAGTTCCAACAGTCCCCTGTCCCAGGCACCGCAGCTCCTTGCCCACCTGGCCCCCGAGGTTGCTCCTGAGCCTCCGCCGCAGCCTCGCTGGAGCATCAAGGGAAGACCCTGATCCAGGTGGGGCAGGCCGAGCGGAGACGGAAAACGGTCACGGAGGGGCCCCGGGCCGCCTTTGCTGCCCACCCTCCTTCCACCAGCACAATTAGGCTCCTCTCGGAAAAGCTGGAGCAGAGCTGAGCGCCAGCGGCTCCTCGACAGAGGATCCCTGGAGCGCGCAGATTCCAGAGGCCTCGGTGGGCTGGACGTAGAGGCGGAGCAGGGGCGCGCGCTCTCCGGATCTGAACGGTCCCCTGGATGAGGGGCACGCTCTCGCAGGTCTTAATAGTCTCCTGGCCAAGGGATGTACGCCACTCAGCCCAACTACCGGCGGCCGGCCGCACTGAGGACCGGGGCTCTGGCAATGAGCGGGCTGTCACCACACGGAACCGAAGGCCTGAGCCCAGCACCTCTGGACAATCCCCAGCCCCCTTCAAACTTCGGTCCCTTCCGAGCTATAAAGGAGATGACTGACACGGAAGCTGGTGGCCGCGGTCTGGCAGCCAGAAGCAAAGCCAGGAGCGGAACCCGGGACGTGGGGACCATGGGTGGCGACCACCATCCGCCTCCCGAAAGAAAAGTCTCCCGCGAGGCCCCCAGGGAAGGCGCCAAGGCCGCCAGCCAGGGCGCCCATGGTGGAAGCGAAGCTAGAGAAGCAGGTGGCGGCCTCAGGTGCGGGCGGGGATGGAGAGGGCTGCAGGTCTGGGGAAGCCGCGCCCGGGGACTCCAGAGCGGACCCCTCGGCTCCTCCTGGGCTCCGGGCTCCCGAGAGCGCGGTCCCACCTGCTTCCGCTCGCCGCCTCCGCTTCCTTCGGAAGTTCCCGTTATCAAACATCTTCTCACAGTTTGGGTCCAGGGTCCAGTAATTGCCTTTACCTGCAGGAAAAAGAACCAGTTCAGAAAGTTTGAGCTTTGACAGACCAAGGTGTGAGCTAAGCGGCGGTCAACTTCAGAGAGATTCTCCCACTGGCCCCTCAAGACGTTCGTGAGCTCTCATTCCCATCCCAAACCCTGAGGTGGCACTCTGGCCCAGATGGGCCCCCACAGCCGGACTGGGAAGGACATGGGATTCCAGAAAGACAGTGGAAGGAACCCCTAGGAAATTTCGAGCCCCACCTAAGTTTCAAGGCTGGAGAGAAAGTCCGCGGGACCTGGGAGCTCCTCCAGGCGCTCTGCCAGTGGGGCGGAGCGGACGCGCCTGGCCTCTATGTTGGCTCCAGCGCTTTCCAAATGGGCGTCCAATTTGTTTTACCAATCATTAGGGTAGGCAGTCGTCGTCCCACTTTACAGGGACGGGTACCGAGGCTCAGAGGTCACTTCCAAGGTGACCTGATAACTCTCTGGCTTCTTCCTCTAAAGGAGCTAGCGGAGACTTAGAACCCCAGAGTGCCTGGGACTGGTGGTCAGGGCCAGCGGGGTCTGCAGTCCTCCAGGAGCCTGTCCCGGCCAAGCACTTCCCTTCTCCCCCCTTCCTCCTCCTTTGCAACCCCAACTCGGGGTGATTGGGCACCCCGAGTGCCCGCGGACTGGGGACGGGAAGCTTTGGACGGGTGCGCCGCGGTTACCTGGGTCGTCCTCGTCGCGGGGCACCTTCTTGAAGCAGTCGTTGAGCGACAGGTTGTGGCGGATGGAGTTCTGCCATCCCGCCTTGCTGCGCCTGTAGAAGGGGAAGTTGCCGGCCACGTACTGATAGATCTGGCTGAGCGTCAGCTTCTGCAGGGGCGCGCTCTGGATGGCCATGGCAATGAGCGCCGAGTATGAGTAGGGCGGCCGCACCAGCCTCAGCAGCTCCTGCTGGGTCGAGACACCCAGCCACGAGAAGTCTGCACCAGCCAGGCCGCCCGAGCCGCCGAGGAGCTGGCCCGGGGCCACGTAGGGCGGCGTGGGCGCAGGGCCCGACGTGTAAGATGGAGGGCTGAGTGCGGGAGCGTTCACCCACAGGTGCGGACCACCGCCCACAGCTCCCACATCTTCTTGTGCATACCCGGGATGGTGCTTCGCGGCCCCGGCCCCGCAGTGCAGAGTCGAACAGGAGCCCAGGCCATCGCAGTATGTGGCCATGGCAGCCGCTTCCGGGCCTGGGCCAAAGGTTGCCTGCGGTGCCCCGGTGCTCATAGACCACAAGCCTGGCGGGGCTGCTAGCAGCGCCCAGGTGCGGCTAGCCCGGCCCAACTCTCCGCCCTTTAAATGCTTCTAGGGGCAGAGCCAGGGAGAGTGTCGGTGGCGAGCTCCTCCCCGGCTAGTTTGGAGGAGCAAAGTCCCGGTCCCAGCCTGAGGGTCAGTTTTCTGCCTGCCCCGCCCGCCCAGATCTTGACAGGACCCAGACCTGCCGTCTCCTCCCGGTAGAATGCGTCACGATCCTGAATCTTTAGCGGCCTTGGCCGCAAGTACCCTGGGTCCCCAGGGATCTTATAGATGCTAGCCTCATCTAGCCTCTTGAACCCGGCATCCCCGACCGCCCTGGTCAGTCAGTCCCACGTCCTATGGTTGCGACGTGGGAGCTCCCTCCATCGGGCCGCCCCCTTACCGAAACCTGCTTCACCAGGGCCACGTGTCATCAGAGCCACCTGGCTGTGAGTTGGGTGGAGACTTACTGCGCAGGAGATCGCGGTGAAGTTCGTGGGGGCTGCGAGGCTGGGGCTGCAAAGGAAGGGGACGCGGCCGAGGGCGCGGGGCCTGGCGTGGACAGACGCCCTGGGATCCCCCGGAGATCTCGCGCTACAGGCGTGAGAAGGCAGACGGCTGGCATCAGCGCGGAGGCCGCCAGACCTCCGCATGCCCTAACTGTCCACGGGAGCCTTTGCTTCCCCCAGGTTCTGGGAGTTCAGGACGCCACCAGGCTTGTCGGAGCGAGTTGTGGCCTCTGGCATGGAGTGTGGAGGGCTGCACCCTAACTGCTGGCTGTCCAGGGATCAGCCCCCAACAGGAACACCTCCGCGGGGGGCCAGACATAAATTGTGGAGTCCTGCTGCGGACCCGGTTGCCACAGCCCCAGCTCTTCACGCTGCGGGCTCTCGGCTTCTCCTGTTTTCTGGTCCAGATATCCAGCTCACCAGGTGCTGGGCTCCCGGGCTGCACCCGGTTCGGCAGTGAGCACAGGCCCCAGGTACCCGCCGCGCCTGGCCCGGGTACCTGGGAAGAACTCCAGCCTCTGAGTGAGGGCCACCTGCGCATAAAGGCAAAAACTTTATGATCATGGCTCAGGGGCACCGAGAGCGCCCTGTCCCCAAACATTGCCCCATAGTCCCGTGGTGGTAGAGTCTGTAGAGATGCCTCGGGCACTCCCTAACAGTGCCTGGGGCTGTGGATCTTCAGAGAGAATTAATTTCAATTCATTTAAAAAACCAAAGGTCCAATCCTCCCCAATTCTGGCTGAGGTGGAGGTATGCCGGTTAAGGCCAAAGAGTTTGGGTTGGGAGTCAAGGTTTGAGTCAGCCAATTGGTGGTGGTGTAGTCTTAGGCCTCTCAGATTGTAATCCCCAATTTTATATAAAACAAATAAATTACAGGACAATTTAACAAATGCCCAAAGGAAGGAAGAGTCCCTATGCTTCAAGGTTGACTGTCCAGCCCGTCAGGTGGATGGGCTGAAGGCAATCCCCAGCGAGGGCCCCAAAGGTGCTCAGGGGACGCTTGGTGGAGTTCGTTGGGCTCTTTGACTGGGCTGGACTGCATCCCCCTTCCATTTCCACTCTTACCCAAAGATTTCTAACTGTGGTCAAAGGAATGCTAGTTGTGGGGAATCCCAAGTACCTTTAAGAACCTGCCCCCCTGCTATTTAACACTTCCCATCACTGTAGGGGAAGTGGGGGCGGCATAGGAAGTACTCGGAGCTTCCCTTGTTTCCCAGGAGGGAGCAGTTTATTGCTTCTTTCAGATGCGGCAGCCAGTGCCCCCACCCCACCGAGCTTCTAGCTTCGAGATTTCCAGGTGTCCTCACAATTGTAAACATGTGTTATTCTCTGCAGTGATGACAAGCTTTTAAGTAACCACCTCTTGAAGAAACTGTCTTTCCATCAGCAAATGCCATTGCAGGCATGGTTGGTGACCATGGCCGCAGCACACCTAAAGCCTCCCTCCTCCCACGGTAATGTGATCCTCGCTGAGGTTCCAGGATCTTGGAGGATTCCAAACCTCTGGAGTTCTGAAGTAGCTGCCAGTCAGGACACAGTTTTCAAGACCTTGAGTGATGAGCATGGAGCCTCACAGAAGCCACACAGCTCTGCCCTGACTCAAATAATCCCAGGAAGAGTGTGACAGTGGGAGCTGTGGCCAGATAAGGGAGGAATCCCCAACCTCCGGCCCTGCCTTCCCTTCTTCCTGGTGCCAATGTGAAGTGCGGGCCGGAAAACTGCTCCTTGTCAGGGATTGTGATTTTCCAAGACTTTGAAGGTGGAAGATGCTTGTCTTGGTGAATTACTAAGAGAAGAAAATCAGAGACAGTGATTATTAAAGAACAGCTGGGGGCATCTCTTGTAAAGGATTAAAAAATTCTCTTGATTTTAACAGACTTTCTTTCTGTGAATACTGTAACTCTTTAACACTTGTGAGTTTGGGGACCTCCAAGAAAAATCGAACGAACTTTCCTGTAATTGCCCGTAATTTTACTTTACAAACTGCTCTCCGATTTACTCTGTATAAATCATTACACCCACATGTGTGTCCACATGTTTTCCACCCTTCTTTGTTTTCTGAGTCCAGTTCCCTTTCCAAACATCTCCCATGGCCTCTGTAATAGTTTTCTTACCTTTCTGTGGGCTGGCCTTAAAATGAATTTCAGTAGATGGAGTGCAGTTATTTTGTAGGGAAAAATGCTTTGATGCTTAAGTCGGTCTTGGATGGAACTCTGAAGAGAATTTTTCTGAAAGCAAAAAAAATCCCAGGGAGGTGAGACATAATAACAGGAGAAGACTCTGCCCTGCTGTGTTTCGTTACAGGGCAGCCCCCCAGCCCTCCTGAACCCGGGGTGAAGACATTCCCCAGCCTCTCACCCCCAATAGCCAAGTGCTCCCACAGCTGTGCCCATACCATGGGTGCCCCTTCTCTTTCATCAGGCCAGTCTGTCCTGGACAGGACTGGGACTCAAGTGGCGCGGAGGCCCCTGGGATGTGGCATTTGAGCAGGCACTCTCTAGCTGGCCCCTGCAGGAGGTGCCAACACCACCTCAGTTCTGCTTTCTCCAGCGCCTCTCTCTGGAGTCTTCCCCTCCCCTGGCCCCTCAGCATCTACAGGTCTCGGCTCTCTCCATCGTACCAAATCTCTTCAGCCCACATCCTCTGCAGGTGTCCCCACATCTCTGCTGTCCCCTCTCAAGAGCACACTCCTCACTCAGCCCAGACAGCTATTCACCCCCACGACTCCACCGAAACTGCCCAGGCACAGTGTCCCATGGCCTCCGACACCCTGAATCCAGTGGTCACTGCTGGTCATTGCTTGCCTCTCAGCAGCTCTTGACACCTTCTGGAATCAGCACCCCTTTCTCTGCCTCCCTTCTGACACTGTCCTTCCGGCTTACTGCTCCTTCTCCATTTGCTCAGGCTCCAGGCTCCTGCCTTTCACTAAGGCTTCTAAGGCTGGGGTTCTGTGGGGCTCTGTTCTGGGCCCTCTTCTTTGCTTCTGTGGCTTTAAGTCCTAGGGACTAGTTCAGAGTTTCTCAACGTCAGCACTACTGAGGTTTGGGGCTGGATAGTTCTTGGCTGTTCTGTGTATTGTAGGATTTTTAGCAGCATTGCTGGTCCCTAAATGCTAAATATGGGTAATGCCCCCTATGGCGACAATCCAACATGTCTCTAGACATTGCCAGCTATCCCTGGGAGGATGTGTGTGTGTGCGTCAAATCACCTCCCTGGACAATCTCTGGAGTAACGAATGATTCTCTAATTTTTATCATCCACTTAGATATCTTCCTCTCAGACTTACCATGTGCCCAGCTGAACTCATTATCTTCCACCCCCAGACCTATTCGTTTGTAGTATCTCTGTGCATGACAACCTCACTCACTCCAGTGTTTAGTGCAAAGCCTGGGGGTCCTCCCTGCCCTTCCTCACCTCACTCACACAACTAGCTTGTCAGCAAGACTAAAAATGCTGCGTCTCAACCTCTACCACTTCTCTGGAACCCAAGACAGCCCCATCCTCTAGCCCAGGCATCCTCAAACTATAGCCCATGGGCCACATGCAGACTGCCTAGGACATTTATCCGGCCCGCCAGGTGTTTTTGCCGCCACTGCCTGTCCTGCTTAGCAGCCAACTTGTCCTGGGGCCCGCAGTCCGACCCTCCAACAGTCTGAGGGACAGTGAACTGGCCCCTTGTTTTAAAAGTTTGAGGCCCCCTTCCTCTAGCCCATGCTGCTGTCTTTCTGCACAGTGACTGCATGTGGAACACTAGGAATGGTCGTGCCTTGTGAGGAAGGCATGGTGAAAGATGAGCTAGGCTGACGACTGAGCCTCTTGTGCCTAAAAGTTAGCCAAGTTGTGAATGCCCAAGGAAAGTTCTTGAAGAAGATTATAAGTACGATTCCAGTAAACATGTGAATGATAAGAAAGCAAAACCTCCTATTGCTACTAGGGAGAAAGTTTGACTGGTCTGGATAGAGGATCAAACCAGCCACATTCCGATAAACAAAAGCCTAATCCACAGCTAATGCTCCTGCATTCTATGAAGGCGGGGAGAGGTAAGAAGCTGTAGGAGAAGAATTGAAGGTAGCACAGGTCGGTTCAAGAGGCTTAAGGAAAGAAGCTGCCTCCATAACATAACGTGCAAAGCGAGGCAGCAGGTGCTGAGGGAGGAGCTGCTCCAAGTTGTCCAGAGGATCTGGCTAAGAGACTCGGTACCCAGTGATGGATTTTCAGTGTACACAAAACAGCTTTCTACTAGCACAAGATGTCATTCAGGACTTTCATAGCTAGAGAGAAGTCAATACCTGGCTTTGAAGTGTGCAAGGACAGGCTGATTCTCTTTAGAGACTAACAGGACAGCTAATGACTTTAACTCAACCTCAATGCTCATTTACCATTCTGAAAATGAGCCCTTTAGAATTATGCTATATCTTCTCTGCCTGTATGAATGACAAAGCCTGAATGAAAGCTCATCTGGTTATATCATGGCTTACCGAAGATTTTAATCCCACTGTTGAGAACCACTACTCAGATAAAAAGACTCCTTTCAAAATAGTGTTGCTCATTGCCAATATTATGGCTGTTGTCGCCAAGAGCTCTGATGGAGATACACTAGGAGATTGATGTTTTCATGCCTGCCAACAGAACACCCATTCTGCAGCCCATGGATGGAGGAGTAATTTCCAATGACAAGTCTTATTATTTAAAAAATATTATTTTGTAATGCTACAGCTAGCATGGATAATAATTCCTGCGATGGATCTAGATAGAGTCTACTGAAAACCCCTGGAAAGGAGTCACCATTCTAGTGCCATTAAAAACATCCATGATTCATGAGAAGAAGTTAAAATAGCAGTCAGTGTCAGGACGTTGGAAGTAGATTGCCATCCTGATGGATCTTGAGTGGTCAAGACTTCAGTGGAGGAAGGAACTGCAGGTGTCATGGAAATAACAGGAGAAGTAGAATTAGAAGTGGAGCCTCAAGATAGGACTGGATTGCTCATAAAACTTGGTGGTGTCTCACAAACCTTGAAGGGATGAGGAGTTGATTCTTATGAATTGGCAGAGAAAGGGGTTTCTTGAGAGGAAATCTACTCCTGGTGAAAATGCTGTAACATTGTTCGAATGACAACAAAGAATTTAGAATATTTCATCCACTTAGTTGATAAAGCTGCAAGAATGGTTTGAGAGGATGGACTCCAGTTAGAAAGAAGCTCTCCTCTGGGTAAAATGCTATCAAACAGCATCCAGGGCTACAGAGAAATCTTTCATGAAAGCAAGGGTCAGATGATGCAGCAAAGTTAATTGTCATCTTATTTTAAGAAATTGTCCCAGCCACCCAGCCTTCGGCAACCACCGTCCCATCAGTCAGCAGCCAACATCGGGAGGACTGACTTGCTGAAGCCTCACATAATCGTTAGCACTTTTTCCTTAAGGAAGTATTTTAAAATTAAGATATGCACCTTTATTAAGACATAATCTACTGAACACTGGATAGACTACAGTAATAATAAGTGTAACATATATATGTATTGAAAAACTGAAAAAATCATGTAACTTGCTTTATTGCAGAATTTACTTTATTGCAACAGTCTGGAACAAAACCCACACTAGTTCTGGGCCATGCCTGTATGTGCCCTGTTTCCTCATGAATCCATGATCATAACTAAAAGTTGCTTCAGACTCTCATCACTGAGAGCAACTATACTAAAGCAAAGTCAGGGTCATGTAGATGACTAAGAGCTTTTCTCAGCTGGAAAATTTCTCAGTTTTAGTTATAGATAGACCTGTATGCAGATCCTGCCTTTGGTCCCAGGCAGCTGAGTGGGTAAGCTGCTCATCCTGCCAAATCTGTTTTTTCCACCTGTAAAGTGGAACTAATAGAGCCCATACGTTATTGTAAAGACCACCTGTGATAGTGCATGTGAACAACTGACCGAAAGTACTAAGTTCTCATTATTCATTACAAAGTTTTACAAAATATTCTCCATGTGTTGGTCACTTCCTGGTAAAATTTTATAATAATTATTTTGTAAATAAGGCCCATTTAGCTACAATTTCCCATTTTCCCTATGTATGGTAACTTTATGGGTGACTTTTGGGACACCCTGTATAATCACAACTAACAAATTAGCAGCAATTCCTTAAAATTACCTAATAACACATTTCTTACTTAAATTTCTCCAATTTTCCCTAGATAACAGCCTTTTAAAAATCCAAATCAGAATCCACTATACCCAGACCTTTCACATATTTGCCTTGTTCCTTTTTTAAAATGTAACAGCCCCTTCCCCCACCCCAAGCTTTTTATTTAAATGCCTTAATTCTTTGAAAAGAGCCACACACTTGCCTTATAGAAGATCCCTGAATTTGCCCAGTCCTTTCCCTCTGGTGATGTATAACTTGTTACCTTCTACTCCACATTTTGTTTGCATGGAAGTTCATTCTGTCAAAAATAAAGGCAGATCAAGTAGAAAAAAATTAAAATTGTAGATATCACAGTCCAGAAGACTTCAAACCGAGTGCTTAAGCATTGCTTAAGTTGGTTTTTCTGTAGCTGATGGGTTTAACTTGATTGAATCCTGCTGACAAGGATGTGAAGCTGGCATTTTGTATTTCATTTATCATTGGAACTAGCATTTCGGGGAAATCCGGATGACGTGAGTTTCAAGACCGTGGGTCTTGGTGGAGCTCTAAACTGTGGGCCTCTGTTTTTATTTTTCTTTAACAGTTCTAAAGCTTTGCTCAGATTTGGGGTGAATCATTTTACTTCATCTCATAAGGAGATGTCCCTTATTCCTGATAAGCAGCTTGCCCACCGGGTTTGGGGTAACAGCAAGAATCCCCTATCATAAAGGCAATGGGCCACTCATTGGACACGTTGCAGAAATCCAGTTCCCCAGGTATAGCTATTTCCAGATGAGAATTGCTATTGATTTTAATTTTCATTGATAATTTCTGCTTGAATCAACCATTCTTCTGGGAGTTGCAAAGTGGAAATTTTCTATTATTCCTGTAACACTCATTAACTGGCATTTTTATGTAAAAAAAAGAGCTTTATGTTTTCAACTGGAGTTATTTGGTTTCCCTGAACTGTAATTCCTATGAAAGAGGTGAAATAATCACATAATTCTTCCCCATTACTAACCAATTTTAAGAGTACTGTGCTGGAGAAACAGTCATTTTAATCGGTCACAACTTTTTGTTTTGTTTTGCTGAATTTCTCTTTTTTTTTTGAGTATCATCCTGGACTCAATGATTTTTATGTATTTAATGTCTCAATGAAATTATAATTTGTGATTTTATATTGTCTAGAATTGGGTCCTTGAGAGTCCCTTAGAGTGGGCTCCTACGTCCATGTGACACAACTCTGCTGGGCTCTGGACGTGACACAACTCTGCTGGGCTCTAGACCTTTCTTAGTCTTTTGACACAAGCTGTCCCAGTCCCTGAAGCTACCTCTCCAGTGGTCCCTGGTTTCTTTTCAGGGAAACAGTAATCAGAAAGTACAGGGATGGGGGAGACTAATCACCCTAGGGAAGGGGTAACACTGCTTTTGAATCTTTCAGTGGACAGAGCTAAGAAACATATTTTTAGAAATCACAAGTTAGCATGCTTCTCATTTAAAGATCTATAGGATCTAAAATATCTTTAGATCTATAAGATCTAAAAAGAACAACATTTACTTTATACCCGAATATCATTTTTCTTATACTGGAACTTGGTTTCTAATAGCATGAACATAATTATTACTTGTTTTATTTTATAGTATGTCTACATGGTTTCAAATAACCATGTGAGTATTAATATTAATAAACTGCTAGATAAGATCTAAGATCCCTTTGTAATTTTTTTTTTAGAGACAGAGTCTCACTTTGTTGTCTTTGGTAGAGTGTTGTAGCGTCACAGCTCACAGTAACCTCCAGCTCTTGGGCTTAGGCAATATTCTTGCCTCAGCCTCCCGAGTAGCTAGGACAACAGGTGCCTGCCACAACACCCTGCTATTTTTTTGTTGTAGTTTAGCTGGGGGTTTGAACCTGTCACCCTCAGTACATGGGGCCAGTGTCCCACTCACTGAGCCACAGGCACCACCCCCTTTGTAATTATTTTTTGGTCCTTAAAATATATATATACTAATAATGATGTACAAAGGACTATGGCATGCAGTTACTTGAAATACTTTTTCCCTGTGTGGTCTGTCGTTTTAGCCTATAAATAGGGTCATTTCTTTTCATTTCATTTAAGTTAAAGCCTTGAATTTGCTGAGAAATAAGAAGTTGGAAAGCAAGAGTTAGTGATTTACCTGTACAGCACTTACGTTCTTTCTTGTATCTATTTAGTAATTAGATAGGATGGAATTTATATAAAAGTTATGGCAACCACCGGAATCACCTGAAGATGTTTAAGACTGTTGTCTTGGATCCCTGCAGACAGAAGGACTGTCACAGGGCCTGAGGGGAGGGTGCTAAGCACGGTTGGCTTGGTGATGGTGATGGGTGTTTGAGGAATCAGCCTGTAGGTTAGGCTGACTCAGGGTTGAATCCTGATCCTGCCAGTTACTACCTGTGTGGTCCTGGATGAGTTGACTGGGACCCTTAGTTTTCTGATCTGTAATATGGTGGGTGACCTCCCATCTCCCAGGCCTTCTTCTCCCCACTGGGAGTAAATTAAACACTGTATATAAAGGACGTTGCTCACGTCCTGGCACCATACGTTGCTAGTGTTAATTAGAGTGGCAAATACGTGTGCTTTTTTCCCCATTTACTAGTCTGTTTTCTTTATTTCCAGAAAACCTTTTTCTTTTGAATCATGAGCATGCTTTGTCTTGGTAATAGCAAACAAACTGCAAACTCCAGTAGGTTGGGGCTGAGGTGCAGATGATCCAGTGAATTCACTACCCCTAGAATCACGTGGTAGTTTTTTGTATTTCTCTTGTGAGGGTTCCCTGTCCTTAATTATGTGACTTTAATGCCATCTAGTGGAAGGTGACAGTCTATTTCCTCAAGTAGGCTCATTTGATAAAGAAAAAGCCCACATTTGTACTATGCAATAGATAGCTTAAGTTCCATTCTTTTCCTTGTTAGAGAAATATTCAGAATCCATAGCCATCAATACAGATATTTTTGACTCAAATTTATTTATAAACATAACTTTTATTTACAAACATAACTCTTACTACTTGGAATTTGGTTATTTATGAGTGACTCTGAATCTATTTACTGGTTCTGTGTCCTTGCTAAGTTACAAGTTCTAAGCCTCCTTATCTGTGTTTGTGGTAATAGCACCTGCTTCATCTGGTCATGGGAAGATTAAATGAGGAGATACATGCCAAGCATATCACTTGGTATCTAGTTGGCACTTAATATATTGTTATTAAAGGATAACATAAATATTAAATAAAAAATACATTATTACCTTAATTATATTTTCATGTTAGCTGTTATATAATACATTATTATACAAGTAGATTATCACATATTTTAAATAACATATTCCATTAGATTAAGATATCAAATTATATATTATGTAGTATGATACATGGTGCTAGTATGTTAGTATTACCTACTAACTAATTTAATTCATTTTCTGGAGTTACTGGCTGAAGGAAATAATGTTGCAAATAATGATTGCCTGTAATTTGGTTGTTAGCTTTTGCCATTTCCCCAGGTGGGTTAAATATAAGATAGTTCTTCTTCCTCTTGTTGTACTTTCCAGAACTAGAAGGTTTTTCAAGGGTTACCCCCCTGCAATTTGCTAGCTCAGTGAATTTTTTAAAAATCTGGATTTCGGTGATTTTGTCAATTTTACTGTAAAATGTGAAGACGCTTTCTAGAACAGGTTGGTACCCCCAGCTCTGACCTCTGATCTCCACGGAGCTCCTTGGAAAGGCCTCTGAGCTCCCATTAGCTCAGCTCAAGCTGATCATCATCACTGTTGATGATGCAGAATTGAGATAAAATGCCCTGTGCCCACCGGGATTCCACTTGAGTGTCTTTTCCATGCCAAGCACTGCTCTCTTCCCTGACAACGGTTTAGCGTCTGCCTGGTGTTTCTATCAGGTTCTTGCAGGGGCTGGTGGAAAAGAAGACTTTTATTTGTGGCGTTTTAGAAATATCCCTTTTGTCTTCAATTACTAACAGAATGTCAGCTCTGGAAACCTAAAGCCAAGGGCCCAACATCTGGCTAGTTTTGTTACAAATCACTAGAACATTGCCTTATGAAAATGAACCAGTCTAATTATAATATGATAGTTTTAGCTGTGTGTGCCGATAGTAGGGTGGAAGGAGCAGGTATTGGGTACACTGTTGCACCCTGAAGCACTATGGTCTGAGAAAATACATGGTACGATTTTAATTTTTCTAAATTTTCTGAGATGTGTTTTATCTAAGATACATGATCTGCCTTGGAAAATTTGCCACGTGCTGTTGAGAAGAATGTATTGTCCCAAAGTGTCTATTAGTTCTGTTTGTTCCACAGACTCATTTAAATTCAGTATTTCTTGGTTGATTTTCTGCCTCAGTGATCTGTCCAGTTCTCTCAGTAGAGTGTTAAAGTCCCCGGCTATCGTGATGTTTCTGTTTCTTCACTTTGGTCTAGGAGAATTTGCTTTATGAACCTGAGAGCTCCTGTGTTAGATGCATATGTATTTATGATTGTTATATCTTCTTATTGAATCTCTCCCTTTATCATTAGATAACGACTACTTTGTCTTTTTCAACCATTGTTGATTTAAAGTCTGTTTTATCTGATGGGAGAAGAGCTGGTTCTGTTCACTTTTTGCTTCTGTTTGCATGACATTTATTTTTTACATCCTTTACTGTGAGTGTACGAGAATCTTTCTGAATTAAATGGGTTTTTTGAAGACAACATATATTTGAGTTGCATTTTTGTTCATTCAGCCACTCTGTGTCTCCTAAGTGGAGTGCTGAGAGTGTTAACATTCAGCGTCAGGATTGTATGTGAGATACTATTGACCTTGGCTGGTACCTACTGACCTTGGCTGGTACCTACTGACGTTGGCTGCTACCTATTGACCTTGGCTGGTACCAACTTGCTTTGTTTCCTCCCTTGCATGTGCTGTGAGTTTTAACTTTGGGTGTTTTTACTCTGGTGATGTTGATTATTCGGCTGCTTCTAAGCATATCTTGAAGGACAGGTCTACTGTTGACATATTCCCTTAGCATTTGCTTATCTTCAGAAGGCTTAATTACTCCTTCATTTATGAAACTTAGTTTTGTGAGATACAATTCTTGGCTGACAGTTATTCTGTTTTAAGGAGATTTAAAAAATGGGGCTTCAATCCTTAATGGCTGGTAGGGTTTCTGTTGAGAAGTCTGCCATTCATCTCATGATGTTACTTGATGCTTTTATCTCACAGCGTGTGGGCTTTTCTCTTCCACTGTAACTGTTGCCAAACTCATGATCAGGTGCTCTGGTGATGTCCTATTTCCATGAATGTTCCAGGGGCTCGATGACCTTCACATACCTGGATGTCTGAAGCTCTAGCAGCACCAGTGACTTTTTCCTCAATTATTTTCTCAAATAGATTTTCTGTGCTTTTTCCTCTTTTCCCTCAGGGATACCTATGATTCTTACCTTCAATTATTTTACACAGTCCTATATTTCTTGGAGAAATTTCTCATTCTTCTTGATTCTTTTTTTTTTTTTTTTTTTTTACATTTTTGACTGATTGTGTTAATTTGGAAGCCTTGTCTTCAAGCTCTGAAATTCTTCTGCTTGGTCTAGTTGTTAAAACTTTCTGCTATATTTTGAAATTACCTACATGGTTCTTTCATTTCCAGAAGTTCTGTTATACTTTTTAAACTATTATCTATCTCTTCAGTGAATTTTTAATTTACATTCTTTTTTTCTTTTTGAGACAGAGCCTCAAGCTGTCCCCCTGGGTAGAGTGCTATGGCTTCACTGCTCACAGCAACCTCCAACTCCTGGGCTCAAGCGAGTCCCCTGCTTCCGCCTCCCAAGTAGCTGGGACCACAGGTGCCCGCCACAACGCCTGGCTATTTTTTGGTTGCAGCCATCATTGTTGTTTGGCGGGTCCAGGCTGGATTTGAACCTGCCACCTTAGGTGTATGTGCCTGGCGCCTTAGCCGCTTGAGCCACAGGCGCCGAGCCTTAATTTACATTCTAATTTATAATTTTAATTTCTTAATGTTGGGTTTCAAATTTCTTATAAATTCCATTGATTTTTCTTACCATCTATATCCTAAATTCCTTATCTAGCATTTCAATAATTTCCTTTTTGTTGAGGTCCTTTGCTGGAGAGCTATTGTGACCCTTTGGGGGTGGCAAGATAGCCCATTGCATCATGTTGGTAAAGTTGGTATGCTAATTCCTTCTCATCTGGAGCCTCTTCTCTCAGCTCAAAACAGATAGCTTTGTAGCGTACCTGCTGTCCTCGGCTGGGACCTCTGCTGCTTGGTGGAGAGAGGAAGAGATCCCTGGGGGGTGTGCTTGATTCCTCCTCCAGAAGATTGACCAGGCTGAAGAGGGGCAGATGTACTGTAAGCATTTAGCACTACTGCTCTCCTGCATCTCAGCATTCTCCTGTGGTTGTCATGGGGCCACCATGACAGGGTGGCCCACCAGGTCTAACGGTGGCAGATGCATCAGTGAATGCCCTGTCCAGGTCTATCTGTGGGGGGCTTCCCAGGCAGCAGTGGTAGCAGCTATGGCACCCACATGGTGGGCACTGGGTATGCATATTCCTCTTGGGTCCCATGTGTAGCTTTCAGGGAAGGGCTACCCAGGCTATGGTAGCAGGCACTGGGTCTATGAACACTTACCCTTCCCAGGTGCTCTGGCAGTGGTGGTGCACAGCATAGGCTGTGCTAGAGCATCAGGCCTTACTGCTTTCTCCAACAAGGGGTGAGATGAAGGCAGAGGCTGCAGAGCTGACCCTGGGTAGATGCAGCACTCTGGGGCAGGGACCTCAAGACAACAGCAGTTTGCAGTGTGCAGGGTTCAGAAGCCAATAGTGCTTCTATTCCCTCTAGAGCAATGCCACTCATAACATCCAATCAGGAGACCTGCAGCTGCATAGGGGACCTCTCACAGCTCCAGTTGCAGTGTCCACAGAGGGAGTGTGGAGCCCCAGGGTTCTCCCATCTGTCCTTTCTGTATGTGTGGGTGTCTTTTCCACATACCTTGATCCTGCTGCATCGGTTACCTCACTGCCCTCTCGTTCAGTGTGGGTGCCTCCCATTTCCTCTCTGTTAATGTCCAAAGCTCTCTCCTAGAGGATCAAACTGAAGATGAGTATCTATTCTGTTGAAACTCCCTCACTGCTCTTAGCTCCCCATCTGGGCCCTGTCTCCTGAGGGAGGGAGACAGGTTGATCTCTGGCCGCAGGTGGGCCATCCCTGGGGCTTTTTATCAAGAACAGGATGAAAGGAGCCTGGAGGCAGCCCTACAGGGTGACATCTTCAAGACCATCCTTGCATAGAAAATCAGCAGGCAGGCAGGCTAAGTCTTTTGAACTTAGGATCAGCAGTTAGGTTAGGGAAGCGCGTTTGTCTGCCCTGTGGAGATGAAACTTGTTTTCTCTCCACCTTTCTGAATGTGGTATTGGACCACTGTTACCAATTTATTACCCTACACCCAGCCTTACTCTTCTACCCAACCTTGGGGGAGGGGTGCTTGGGATTCTTTTTTCCTATTTTTGAATTTTGACATTTTTGCATCTTTTCACGAATGCTTTGTCTTAGAGATCAGTACAGTTTCTTAGGAAATGGCGCTGTGCTGCATTCCCTCAACCTGCCACTGGGGGCATGAGACAAGGTGTGCCTCTCCAGGCTTCTCAGACTTTGTACATTAAGTCGATGGAAGTCTCCTTCTTTTTTCAATGCCGTCTCCCTTGTCAGCCCCAGCCCAGGTTGGGTTCCCTCAGAACCCCAAAGGTCTCCTATTTTAAACTCCTGCATCTTGGGGTGGGATGTATTTTTTTTTTCTTCTTGGAAGTGTTTGAGGTCTTCCCTGTGTTCTTGGTGTTCTGAAGATCATGCTTATAGGTCTCTATGCCATTCATTATTTTGAACACACAGTGGGCCCTTTCTTTCTAGAGATTAGTGTCCTTCAAACATGGGAAATAATCATATTGCTGTTGCTTTTCTTTCTTTCTTTTTTTTTTTTTGTGAGACAGAATCTGACTCAGTCACCCTGGGGTTGAGGGCTGAGGTGTCATAGCTCACAGCAACCTCAAACTCCTGGACTCAAGGGATCCTCCTGCATCAGCCTCCTGAGTAGCTGGGACTACAGGTCATTCTGATTTTAATAAAGACAGGGGCTTGCTTAGCTCAGGCCGGTCTTGAACTCCTAAGCTCAGGAGATCCTTCCACCTCAGCCTCCTAGACTTGGACTACAGGCATGAACCATGCACCCCACCTTGCCATTGCTTCTTAATGACGTTATGTGATTCTGCTCTGCATTTTCTTTCTAGAATGCCTTTTGGTCAGATATTGGCCATCCTAAATTGATCCACTATTTTCCTATCTTTTCTGTCTTATTATTCCCTTCTTTTTCTTGGCATTCTGCTTTCTGGGAGAATTCCTTGCCTTTGTGTTCCAATACCTCTGTTGACTTTTATTTATTTTCCTGGATTTTTTAACATTGTTTTTAGCCAGAGCACTTTTTATTTTCAGGTTATTCTTTTTTGTAAATTTCTGTTCTTGTTTCATGGATGTAAAAATCTCTCTCACCATTTTAAAGATGTTAATCATAAATGCTTTGAAGTTATTGTACACATCCTGTGCTGCATCTGCTTCCTTTGAGTATATTTTTATTTTTTTTAATGTTGTAACCTTTTTGATATGCACTGTTTATGGAGGAGCCAGTCATGACACGTGATTCTTCCCTTATCTTCATATTTAGAAGTGAGACAATAAAAGCTTGGTTGGAAGCTGTGTGAGTGTGTGTGCTGTGCGTATGTATGTACATGTGTAAAGCAAGGCATCTTTTGAGTTGAACCCTAAATGTCTATTCAGAAAATAATACGAAGGCGCATTTCACAGAGGAGTGTCTCATTTTTCTGCCTGAGTACAGAGCCTGCTTGTGCTGACATGGAGCTGGGAGACAGAAAAGGACTATGCCTCACCATTCATTAGTAGACCTTTACTCAACCTCCTTGGTTTGAGTGAGGCATTTGTCCTCCTTCCTCTGTGCCTAAGACCCTGTGGTTTAGTAGCTCCAGTGATTAAATGTCCTTCCTTGGATGGGTATTACAGGATACTGATGTGAAAACATTGGCTGGGGATGAAAGTAGGGGATAGGACTTCTTTTTTAAATGGGTTTTCTTTTTTCTTTTTTTTTTGACACAGAGTCTCAAGCTGTCCCCCTGGGTAGAGTGCTGTGGCATTACAGCTCACAGCAACCTCCAACTCCTGGGCTCAAGTGAGTCTCTTGCCTCTGCCTCCCGAGTAGCTGGGACCACAGGCACCTGCCACAACGCCCGGCTATTTTTTGGTTGCAGCCGTCATTGTTGTTTGGCGGGTCCGGGCTGGGGATTCGAACCTGCCACCTTAGGTGTACGTGGCTGGTGCCTTAGCCTGTTGAGCTATAGGCGCCGAGCCTTAAATGGGTTTTCAAACCTTCCCTCTGTCTTTAGACCCCTATCTTGTCCCTCCCTTTCCCTGCAGTTGGTGCTTCCCATTCTTAAGACGTGTTATTAGCATGCTCTTGCGACATGTTCTACATACAGGTTTCTAAATATCAGCAATATTTACTATTGAACATTATATGACCATGCTCTCACGACATGTTCTACATAAAGTTTTCTAAGTACCAGCAATGTTTACTAATGACCATGAAATTAAAGCCTTTTAAGCGTTGTGCCTTCTATTTTCATATTTCCTGTATCTCTACCCTCACTTTAATTATCGGCTCCTCCATCCTTGAGCATCTAAGCTTCACACCCTGTGAGAAGTTACAGTATTTATAAAACAGCTGAAGCCAGATCTCCTAACCTGTTCTTTTTTTTTTATTTTTTGAGACAGAGCCTCAAGCTGTTCCCCTGGGTAGAGTGCTGTGGCATCACAACTCAAAGCAACCTCCAACTCCTGGGCTCAAGCGAGTCTCTTGCCTCCACCTCCCAAGTAGCTGGGACCACAGGCGCCCGCCACAACCCCCAGCTATTGGTTGCAGCCGTCATTGTTGTTTGGTGGGCCCAGGCTGGATTCAAACCTGCCACCTTAGTTGTATGTGGCTGGCGCCTTAGCCACTTGAGCCACAGGTACCAAGCATCCTGACCTGTTCTTATGAAATGTCTAAACTTCACCACATAACAGGCAAATAATTTTATGTGTATATGTATTTTTAGTGAGTGAGTATCCATAACCTTCTATTAGAAGTTGGTATAATTCCCAGACACTTGAGTCTCATAGAGGAGGAAACGAGTGGACAGATAATTCTTCCTGTGCTTTGCAGGGAGATTCTTTGTCTGGTTTAAGTGCAGGGCTCAGCAGGGGTGTAGGGGAGTGGACATACTGCCTCAGGGAAGCAGCGGACAGCACCTCTCTAGCTCTCAATAGCACAGTGGGATACTTTGGGGGAATCATTACAGCATTTGTCCCTAATGGGAGTTTCTCAGCAAAGCGGAGCCAGCCACAGGTAACTTAATAGTCGAGACACCTTGATTGATACACACAAGTCCTGCAAATGGGAAGCTTGCCGACAGGCACACTTGGAGTGTTCACACTGAGAATCCCACTTTGCTGTGAGCTAATGTTCCAGATGGCGAGACTTTTGAACAATTAATCTTTTAAACAATTAATTACTCAAGGAGATGGGAAATCAGGATTCACGTGAAGTCAAAGCAGATGAACGCAAAAATTCTTTCAAAAAGTGACCTGGAGTCCAGAATCTGCCTTTAAGTAGTTGTGGTCTTCTTTTCCAAGAACATGCTTTTAAGACCAGAGGTTATCAAATTACTAATTACAAAGGATATTTGAGCAGCTTAGAATGAACAACTTAAACCACATTGAACCATGGCAGTATTAACTTCTATCATAAGAATGACTGCAATGTTGGCAGTAACTACTGTAGGCTGAACGTCCAGCCCCTAAAATGAGCATCAGTGATGCCTGAGTCACAACAGTGCCATTTCTAAAAGAAAAGGTCACAAGCTTAACCTTTGCTGAAGCAAGGTGGATGTGCCTTATTTGATGCTTTACAAAACTGCCGCTTTTTGAAAAAAGGGAACAGCCATATTAGGTTTCCTATACAGCAACTGATTAAATAGCTGTCAAAACCCAGACTGGATCCTTCTGGTTCTGATTTTATCTGAGGTGTAATTGCAAAGCATATACATTGCCAGGTTTAGTGTATCAGCCCAGGACCATGCAGAGCTGCGCAGCTGTCTGGCTCAGGGCAGGGTCCAGTCTCCTATAGAGCCAGACACGTCCTTCCTGTCCCCCTACCTTGCAGAATTGTGGCAAAACAAAGCAATTTAAAAAAAAGCTTTTTATTTATTAATGCAGTGTTATTTCTGCACACTGAATTTCAGAGAGGAGTCCATAAATATTGTATAATTCCTTTAAATACTGAATTACTTTTTTCAAACAGAAAAAAATCTAAAAGCATGTTTTATAGTAATTTTTCTGGCGCGTAAATGTACATGAAGTTACTCTGAAGAATAATGTAATCAGAACACATTTTATAGATTTAAAGACACAGGTTAAAATATATTTTTTCATAGATTAGTTGTATTGAATAAAATGACTTAAAAAATCTATAATACTTCTTAGTGTAAGAGATTATTGATTTTTCCTTTTAGACTGAAGTCATTGGAGGGCAGTTTAAATTGAGCTGGTAGAAATTTTCTTTTCTTTAAGATGATGTTTTTGAAAATGCTCTATTCACTTTTCTAAAGTGGAGTGGCTTACGTTGTCGATTGATTTGCGTGCTGCTAATGTCTCCTTTCAAAATTTTCTTTTAAAAAATAAAATGCCCCAATCTGTGGATGCACTTCAGTCCCCTTCCCTGAAGATTCAGAAAAAAATAGGAAGTAGAGACATCTGCATTAATGTGCGCTCCAAACCAGCAGTCAGCTCTAATTTTAGGCCTATCAACCTTGACAGCTCCTTTTTAATCACTTGGATTTGAACAGATACGCAGTACAGGGATGAGAAGTAAAGCACTCACAATTTAGAAGTCACATCAGCGCTAAAATTGCTTGAGAGGTGCATAGATTTATAATTCGTTCATTATGCTCTGATTCCAGAAATCTATGGTTTTATTAAAAATGGAAACCAGAAACCATGTAGAATGTGCAGATCCATATGAATGGTCTGCTTATTTGCAAATGTCAGATCTGAGAAGCCACAGATGTCTCCTGCACAGAGGGTCCGAGGCTTGTCTGTGAGTGGCGTGTTCGCCCACCCCTTGGCACTGGCAAAATGAAGCCTGGTAAGTAAAAGAAACTGTCAGCAAACTCCTCTGCCATGCGTGGGTGGGCAAGCTTGGCCTTTTAGAAATGGCTTTAAAAATGTGAATTCCTACCATTTCTTTTATTCCCAGATCTGAGCTGGTATATATTTTGTACCAGTGGAGTAATAATATAGTTCGACCTTGACACAAATGGAGGATATCAGTTTCCAAAATGTATACCTTCCACGACCCAAGGAAGCTCAGCATTCTACAGTCAGGTACAACATCAACGTAAAAATGACAGAGCACTCAGCCAGGTGAGCCCTGTATTTGATTTGCTAGATGAGGCAGGATGCCGCTGGGTGCCGTCCAGCAGCATTTCATTAAATGCCTCTCTTTGAGCTCTTGGTGCCGTGGCCGTGACGCTGCCACAAGTCATCTGTCTTCCTGGCTAGTAAACCACTGTGTGATCAATTCTTCTGCAAGGGAAGCTCATAAAATGTTTCATCAGGAACTACAGAATTCTCATGTCATGAAACATCATGACCGATGCATCATGGCCAAAGTTTAATCAAAGACAAGAATTAAAATATACAGTAAAGGCATTGTGGTGCAGGGAGGGGCTCTGCAGAAGTGCTGGCCAGACACAGGGCAGGTCCAGCTGGGTTGCTAATGGTCCTGGCCATTTTCCTCGTGTGGCTTCTGTGAAGTGACTTCAGGCTTCATTGGAGGCATCATCCTCCTCACTCCCAGCCCACTCCTCCCAGCTGGCCTGCAGCCTGTGAAGACTTCCCATTAACACTGACTTCCCTCTCTGCTGGAATTCTCTGACAATTGGGCTGGAACTTGCCAGGCAGGGAGACTTGAGCCACTCATGCAAGAATCCAGGCGTCTCAGAGACAGCTGCTCACGGAGGACTCTCTCTGTTGGCTCCACCTTCTGGGCATAGGAGTGGCATTGTTTCCTCTGCAACCTTCAAAAACAGGACAGGTTTAGGAGTGGATGGCAGGTGTTCACTCCAGAAGCCCCTCCACGTTCCGAGTTCACTGATGCCTCATTAGTACTTGGCTTAGTCACAGAAGAAACCCAGAGAGAGGAGGACGCATCATTATTTACATGGCTCCTAGCAGTGGGACTCCTGCCACTTGCTTGGCACCAGTTCTTCATGTTTTATGAATAATGTTACGATAGGGGAAAAGATTACAAGAAAAAAGTGTGCTGGAAAGTACTCTGAGTTCTGAGGGATCCAGCAGACAGGACATCCTGTTTGAAGGGCCAGACCCTGAGAATATCCAGAACACTGATGATTGTTGCCTATTTCAGAATTCCTCCTCATCTCCCTTGTGTGATATTTTACTCAGCCCTGGGTAGGGCTCCTGCTGACCCTTCCGAGAGGGAGCGATGCGAGGGCTTCTGGGACACAGGTCAGCTCTCTCTGTTCCTATTTTCCAGCACCAGCCGATGGGGGTGATAATTTCCTGGTGGGTTCATTTAGGCAGCCGGGAAGCTGGGAGCCATTTCCTTCACTGGTGTCTGCCACTGTTTTTCTCTTTTCTGCTCTTTTCCTTCCTTCAGAATCCTGCACACACACAGCTGCACTTGTGTTCTGGCCCCTGGTGTAGCAGGTTCTCCTCAGCATCAAACCCGATGGCTTTCTTACTTGACAGGTAACCTCGGCGCCTTTGGCATTTTGTTATATGTGAGTGCACAGGCTGCCATTGTTACCTGAGGTTTTTCAAAGACATCGGGTTCTTTTCGTGAAGATCAAACAGAGAAACGTCTGTGCAGAGAATTGCCTAAGTTAGTATTTATGGAATACTATGATCTGTCACTGTAGAAAGTGGTCAGAGGCATCCTCACCGTGATATGTTAATATTTCAGAGTTGATGAGCCAATGATCTGAATTCCATTCTTGAGGCAAGGGGAGCGACTGAGAGAGAGATAAACATTATCCACCACTATTAAACGTTCTAAGTGCCTTTATGTTGTATTCCGGGGACAGAAACATTGTTGATAAAATTATGGTATTTTAAAATGCCAGGTAATGTATCTTTTAGTGAAAAAAAATATGTACAAAGTACGACTTAAAATGCCACATTTGTGTTAAATTCTTTTTATTATTTTTTTTTTATTAAATCTTAGCTGTGTACATTAATACTGTCATGGGATACAGTGTGCTGTTTTTATATACAATTTGAAATATTTTCATCAAACTGGTTAACACAGCCTTCATGTCATTTTCTTAGTTATTGTGTTAAGACATTTATATTCTACATTTAGAAAGATTCACATGTACCCTTATAAGATGAACCAT
>CAUYTI010058948.1:0-38595 GCA_963575145.1 Galago senegalensis | reverse complement strand
AAAAAAAAAACAGTTTGGTCACAAGTTCCTGCTCACTGACCTAATGTTGACTATTCTTGAATTTCTTTCTCATATCTGTAATTGCAGTTCCAACTGTCAGAGTCCCAGACAATAGTGTTCTACCACCTGTCTGCATTTTCTTTGCTGCCTCTCTTTCCAATTGAATATAGACTTTGACCGTGGCTTTGAAGTAGTTTATTTAAGCAGAGCCTATGGCCTCTTCTGTGCATCAGTGTTCTGTGCTGCTGGTCATCCCCTAACACAGTGTTTTTCAATCTTTTTTATCTCAGGGCACACTTGATCCTCAAGTTAAGCTTCCAGGGCACACTTAAATTATGTTGATCAAAAAAACAAGAGTGAAAAAAAAAGAATGTATTTACTGTGGTTTGAACATCTTTCAAAAATAATTTAATTAATGATCCTTAAAATTTTTTTGTTGCACACCTAAGGATCCTCTCACAGCTGGTTGAAACTCATTGCCCTAACATCTAGGCAGCCACACTATTCCACATGTTTATTTATACACTTTATCTCCTATCATCACTCTTTTTTCTTCTTAAAATTTTCTTTTATAAGTCCGGGAGTAGTGGCTCATGCCCAAAATCCTAGAGCTCTGGGAGGGTGACGAAGGAAGATCAGTTGAGCTCAGGAGCTTAAGACCAGTCTGAGCAAAAGCGAGAGCCCACCTCTACTAAAAATAGAAAAATTAATAGCCAATCCAAAGGAGAGATCACAATGAGCCATAAGTGTATATGAAGTAAAAAAGAAAAAATATATAAGGCTCTCAATGGATCCACAACAATAAAAAAAAACAAACAAAAAACATGTAGAAAAATTAGCTGAGCATGGTGGTGGATGCCCATAGTCCCAGCTCCTCATAAGAGAAGAGGACTGTCTGAACCTGAGAGTGTGAGTTTGCTGTGAGCTAGGCTGACACCATGGCACTCTAGCCTGGGCAACAGAGTAAGACTGTCTCAAAAAACAAAATCTTCCTTTACTCGAGTAACCTTGACTATCTTTATTGAAAGCATTTCCCGCCCCCCCCCCCGCCCCCCTCGTTCCTTTTTAACTTTTGTGCATCTCCCTGCTCCTTCCAGGCACTGTCTACCATTGTGCATGTTCTTCCTTTGCCCTATAATTGAAAGAAATCACGTGCACTGTTATAAATCTGAGACTTTCACAGAAATGGAGTTTTCTGGCGCAAGATGTGCCCTGTATTGCAGGTAGATCTGTAGTGGGCTTCCCCAGCTCGAGCCTCTTCACATCTGTTCAGAGAGGCTGCCCGTACCTGACATGTCCCTGTCCCAGTTGTCCTTCACTCCTCTATGCCTGCTGCCTTCCTCCCTTATCATCTCACCTTTTGTTCTCCTCCAGCTGTTTCCTGACACTCTTATCATTTTGCTTCTTGAATTACCTCCCCCGGGGTCACAAGCTCATCTTCTGTCTGCCAAAGCTCACCTTCTCCCTTGAGCCTTTCTTGAGGTGTCCCTTGACAGCCTCTAGTTGCCAAGTATTATCCTCTTTCCATCCATTGACGTTCCTCTTTTTATTTTCTTCATGGCTATGTGTGTCTGATTCCATTTTAAATTGATAGATACAGGCTTGACTAGTGCTTACACAGAGCCTGGCTGCAAAACCATTTGTGGAAATTAGTAGTCCTCCATCAGTGCCTTTTGCCTTGGCATTACCCCATCTTCCTACCCAGTCACAGTGAGGATAATGAAGTGTCACAGAGTGGGACATACCTTGAAGTGCCCTGCATGGTGTCATTTGCTCTGTAGGACTTCCTTCACTTGCTTGTTATTAATATCATTACTGCCCTGTCTGGGGTTATTTTTATCTACAAAGGGCCCAATGAGCTCTTTTATTAGTTATTCTTTACTCTTGCCTGATTTGGGTGACTATTATATTTGGATGCTGTTCAGAAAGAAGAGTGCAGCCAAGAGCTGACAAACTATCTGTAGAGTGTCCAAAGCTTTACACATTATAGAAATTATCTTGAATCCAGAATTTCTTTGTTTTCTTCTAGCAAGCAAAGTGAAATGCTCCTCCCCAGAGTCCTCAGAATCTTGGAGGTTAGAGGCAACATCTCAGCACTTTGAGTCTTTTTCCTTCAGAGAGTTTTTATCAGCACCACCACCACACCAGGGTCAAAGCTCTAAGAATTAAAAGTCAGAGCAGCCCGCTCCCAACTGCAGCAGCCCAGGACATTCCAACCCCTGGGCTGGGCCTCTTTCCTTCTGACTTTTGGCTGCTGCACCCATTCTGTAGGAACCTCTCACCCCTACAGGCAGCATGTTTCACATTCTGGACTCTCCCCTTCCTCCCCAAACACAAGCACATATACACAGAGCCTTGAGAATATTTAGGGAAACTGGAACTTTCTGGTGTAAAACCCCTTCCCAGCAGTGGCAGCTTCCCTCTCGTCATGTTATCCTCTGAGTGGAACCATCAGTTGTCCCCCTACAAGGCTCCCAGACAGCCATAGGTGACTAGCCATTTTTAAGATGCCATTTTTAAGATGCCTCTGAGGGGATATATTTGGTTCAGAGTAAAAGAGCCTGGATTTGTCCATATAGTCAACAACCTCAGGTTTCTCCTAGGGTTGAGGTGCCCTGCTAGGTAACCAGCGTGGGCAGATTAGGAAGATAGCAGTGGCTGCTGCTCCGTTAACTCTCTCCTTGCTTTTGTTCCAGGTGAGGGCTTCCACAACTACCACCACACCTTTCCCTATGACTACTCGGCCAGCGAGTACCGTTGGCACATCAACTTAACCACATTCTTCATCGATTTCATGGCTCTCCTCGGCCAGGCCTATGACCGGAAGAAAGTATCCAAGGCCGCCATCTTGGCCAGGATTAAAAGAACTGGAGATGGAAGCTACAAGAGTGGCTGAGTTTGGGTCTCTCAGGTTCTTTTTCCAAAAGCCAGCTGGGCAGAGGTTTAATGTGTGTTTATTAACTACTGAATAATGCTACCAGGATGCTAAAGATGATGATGTTAACCCATTCCAGTACAGTATTCTTTTAAATGCAAAAGTATTGAAAGCCAACAACTCTGCCTTTATGATGCTAAGCTGATATTCTTATTTCTTCTCTTATCTTCTCTCTCCTCTAGTCCCCTCTTCCTTTTTGCTTTATTCCTATCACCTTCTTTTCTCTTCTCCCTCATTGCCTCCCAGGCAAGCAGCTGGTCAGTCACTGGTCAGTGTCCAGCTTCAAAAGCTTAGATAAGTTTTCTGCAGTCTAAAACTAACAGTCTCTGCCTCAGATGATTCTCGTTCCTTGAGCTATTGTGAGCTTCGAGGTCGGTAGCTCAAGCTAGAAACACAACAAAATCTTCTGGGCAATTCCCTGTTCATTATTTTCAGCCCAGGCTTTTGCTAGATGGAATGGAAAAATAACTTCATTTGGCACAAGGCTTCTATAGCAGGTGAATTGTCAAGGGAGAGAGTTAGCATGCACAGTATGATTGATAAGGAAGGATGAGGTCGCAGTGGGAAAAAAAAGCAAGAGGACACTTTTGCCATGGTTAGACATGCAGTTGTCCACCTAGTGAGGCCTTCAAGCCCTGTCACACAGCATGCTTCCTTTCTCTCCAGACTGAGCAGGCAATGGCTGTGGAGCTTGGCAATGCTAAAACACAGGACAAATCTCAATGTCATAACGTGTATAGTATAGGCTGCGGATAAAGATGAAGCATTTAGTTAGTTTCTCTGCTGGGAAGGATTTTTGTTTTCTTTAATCACAAGGAGATTTCTTGGTTGCTATATCAGGAAGTCTTAAGGTTGGGTGTTTCCAGAATTGGTGAATGCAGCAGCTCATAGAATTTGAGGACTCCATGAGCTGCTCAACACAATTGGCGCATCTTTCTGCTCCACCATCTTCAGGATATGAGTTGCTAACCTCATTAGTAATAAGAGATTGTGGCATTTCCAAACATCCAAAAGAGGAAGGATTTTCAGAGGTGGACTTGGGACAAACATAAAAATATATATACAGGTATACTTTGCTTAAAACATCCAAATATTTCATCTAAGAATATGTCCCTCTGAAAGAGGGATGTTTGAAGCAACTCTGAAGGACAGGAATTAGCTGGGTTGTCTATTCCTGTCCAACTCCCTGCCACCCCTCACCCCTGTGCTGGACAAGAGATGGAGAGGTTGAGGGACAGGGTCTATAGGCAGTTCCTAAGAGGTAACTTTACAAAGGGAGGGCACTGAGAACACATTACCAGGGGATTCAGAAGGTTACTGAGTAAGTTATTGGGAATGCAAATTAAATAAGCTAGATGTTAGGTTCATTTGAAAGTTTCAATTTCTCCTTGGAATGGGTGAGAACTAGAAGGCTTCTCCCTATGATTTCATGCCCTTTCACTCATCCCTTTATCTGCTAACATCTCACCTAAAGGATAGGGCTGCTTGGGGACAAGGTTAGGAATTGCTTCACTACCCTGATTCTTGATGCCTGGCTCTATCCCATCTATCTTTTTTCTCCTACCAATTCTCCTCTGGCATTTTCCTTTCTCTGGACAGACAGCCTCCTTTGTGTGTATTCAGAGGCAGTGATGACTTGCTGTCCAGGCAGCTCCCTCTCCTGCAGACAGAATGCTCAGGGTCACTGAACCACTGCTTCTTGTTAGAGAGTAGAGCTAGCTGCCACTTTCCTGTGGCCTCCAGAGTGTCTCCACCTAACCTCTGTACTCTCCTGCCACATTGATGGCTCAAGACAAGGCTGGCAACCCCCTTGCCCAGCAACACCCCTGATTCAGAGAGGCTTTTTCACGAGGCATGGCCAAGCCAAACATTCATGTTGTGCCAGTGAGCTAGCCATGGAGCAGAAGAGGGTTTGTTTTCAGCCCCCTCCATCTGGGTCAGAACCAGAGAGCATGCTGAAGGCTCCTGCTTGCTTAGTAAGGCTGCCCCACTCGAGTCAGTGCTCCCAGGTGACTGCAATGCTTGTAGAAGTAGGAAACCTAGTCCTCACTGGGATGTACAAGAAGAAGGGCAAGTTCCCAAGTGCCTCACTTCGAAAGGAGGCCCTGTTCCCTGGAGTCAGGATATATTGCAAAGCTTTGGCTGGGATGGGATCTGAGATGCCATGAACTGTGCTGAATAGTCACTGTTCAGCAAACTAACCAGCATTCCCTACGACATAGCCCAGGGCAGACAATAGCATAGAAGAAGTCCAGAAAAAAACAGAACAGTGGTTTGAGAAACTTGGACTAGTCTTGTACCTCAGTCTGGGTTTGCTGTAATGAGATTGTAAGTGTATAATACTAGATGCTCTGCCCACTGTTCAGCTCCAGTGGTGGAAGGGAGGAGGGCCTTTCCTGCGTTGATTGAATAGAGGCTACAGGGGTTAGACTGGACTAAAGGCATCCTTGTCTTTCTGAGCTGTTCATCTCAGTAGGAAAAAATCTAATGAGAGATCACTGTAGTTTAGATCTGCTGACCTGTGTGCCTACCCCTTGGAAATGTCTGTTGGGTACTTTTAATTCCACAGGTCATCAGATGCCTGCTTGATAATATATGAACAATAAAAACAACTTTCACTTCTTTCTATTGTGATTGTGTTCCATGGATCTAATCTATACTGTGACCCCACACAAGGCTGGATGGAGAACTTGGGCTGAGGGCCTCAGTGTGTGTGGGTGTGTAGGTGGGGGTGTGTCTGCTGGGTAAGGCTATTTTCAAGATTCTGAAGCTCAATTCAACTGATGCATTCATTAATGGGAAACTCAGATCTGATCAAGAGTCTGGATTGCTAAGTCCTGCCTTGCTTTGTGGGTGTGCTGACAACTTATTTGGGTGCCTTACATCTTTTCTAATCAGTGTTGCATATGAGCCGTCCTCACTCTTTCTGTGGAATCCCTTTGCACTTGAGAGCCAGGTGCAAACCCGAAGTGGCTGGTAGAAAAGGGGTCTGGCTAGAGAATTATCAGTCAAGCGATTTTCAGGATTCCCTTCTGGGCTTCATTTTAGAAACTGTTCTTGGGGCTGTTGTTATTAAGTGCCCACATTTGATGGAGGGTGGAAGTAATTTGAATGTATTTTTTTGTTGTTGTTGTGTTTTTTTTTTTTTTAGATTAAAGATTGTAGCATTTAAAATGGAAATTTTTCCTCTCGAATTGCTAGTATCTTGAGTGTATTCTCTGTAAGTGTAGCTCAAATGGGTCAGCATGAAAGAGTAAGAAAGCAAGGTGGCAGTGTTACGCTGGTGGTTAAGGCCAGGGCCTCTCCTACCACTGTGCCACTGACTTGCTATGTGACCCTGGGCAAGTCACTTAACTATAATGTGCCTCACTTTTCCTTCTGTTAAAATGGGAATAATAATACTGACCTACCTCAAAGGGCAGTTTTGAGGCGTGACTAATGCTTTTTTAAAAGCATTTTGGGATCTTTCAGCAGAGGAATTCTCTCAAGTCCTGAGTATTTTTATAATAGCTGTGTCCACCATGAACTTGATATGTCCATGTGTCCTGGATGCTATCATTAGTCTATATGGTTCTCTGAGAGATTGAATGAATTCATTGGATAAGTGGTGGATAACTAGCAAGACAAAATTTGAGAATTCATAAGTTCATTGCCATGGAAACATACACAGGATACCTTTTCCTTGATTGGGTGGGATTTTTCCCTTTTTATGTGGGATAGTAGTTATTTGTGATCTAAGAATAATTTTGGAATAATTTCTATTAATATCAACTCTGAAGCTAGTTGTACTGATCTGAGATTGTGTTTGTTCATAATAAAAGTGAAGTGAATTTGATAGCACTGAGTCTGGGAGTTTTTTTGGCTGTAATTCAGTTTCCTGGGATTTCCCTTTATGGTCCACTTTATCTATGCCCTGTACCTTTAAGAGTTAGTTACATGCAGTGTATAGAAGTTAATGATGGTTGACTCATACCCCAGTAACCAGCCCTGCCCTTCCTAAGGGTAACTTTAGGTTAAACTCTGGACAGCAGGAAGCCAAGAGTCTGCTGCCATGAAAACAAACACATTACCACCAGCTAGCACTGGACCCTGGAGAAGTGCCAGGTCTCTTGTGTTTCACGTGAACAGTCACATGAACCCAAGCTAGAGATACTGGGAGAGGAAAAGAGCAGCAGGAGAAGCACACTCCCTGGGAAAGCAGTTCTTTACCTTACAACCCAGGCTGGGCAGTTCAGCCTGTTAGTGCTTCTGAAATGTATTTGTCTCCAGGGACTGAAAAGACTTCCTGAGATGAGGCACAATGGTAGGAAGAAAGGCAAACCAATCTAAAGGGAAAGTTTGTAAGTTCCCAGAGCAGAGAGGGAGAATCCTCTTCTGGAAAAGAGAGGGGCAGACATTATGGTCCAAAGAAACTCCATATTGCAGCAGGAGCCACTTTAACCAACATCTAGGCTTCTAAGAGCTCCCCAGAGCCCGCTCTGCCAGTCCACCTCACTTTCTAATCTAAGGTTGCCCTCATACTGGACGAGAAATGTGGCTCTCAGAGAAATTCTGAATATACATAATCAAAATTCCAGACACACTGACAATAATGTAAGTTTGCAATATTTTCATCTCAACATCTGGCTTTTAGCCTTGAGCCCCTTTCCCTCTTTGTTTCATTTAAAATGTTCAGGCTAGGATATTTTGTTTAGTTCTGTAATTGTACTGTTCCTTCTAAGTTACTGCTTTGTTTCCCATTAACAGGCATCCAATTTAAACAATTTATACTTATGGCTCGGTGCCCCTAGCACAGTGGTTACAGTGCCAGCCACATACACAGAGGCTGGCGGGTTCGAACCCAGCCGGGGCTAGCTGGGCAACCATGACAACTGCAATAGAAAAATAGCTGGGGGTTGTGGCGGGCGCTGAAGTCCCAGCTACTTGGGAGGCTGAGGCAAGAGAATCACTTATGCCCAAGAGTTTGAGGTTGCTGTGAGCTGTGACACTACAGCACTTTACTGAGGGCAGTATAGTGAGACTCTGTCTCAAATTTTTAAAAAAAGCAAACAAAGGGCGGCACCTGTGGCTCAAGGTATAGGGCACCGGCTCCATATACCAAAGGTGGCAGGGTCAAACCCAGCCCCAGCCAAAAACTGCAAAAAAAACCAAAACAAAATAAAACAAATTATACTTATTATATGCTCTTTGCTAATTTCTTATGTCCCCTTCCATAATTGGCTTTGTTCCTTCTGATTAAACATACCTCCTATAACTATATACAAAATTAAACATACCTCCTAGATTATATACAAAATCTATCTTTTGCATATTTGTTATTTCATCTTATTCCTCTGTGCAAAACTGTCAGAAAGAAAAAGAAGAGATATCATAGAGCAGGAAAAAAGTTGGTCAACCTATTCAGTTGCATTCAAGATTAAGAGCCTTCCTGGAAGGCTGAACTGTAGAAGTAGCACTCTTCAGAGGCAAAGTAGTGAACTGTTTTATATGGGAAAGTATAAAAAATTAATATTCTGTTTAGAAATCAAGATTTAGCCTGGGAGAAAGGATAAAAAACAGTTTAAGATAATAATGGAGAAGAGCACGGGAAAAAAATTCCTAATGCCCAATGGCCACCTGTTTCTCCCTCTTCCCTAAAGAACTAAGGAGCTTCCTAAACATGTCTGCCAGGGCAGAAAAAGAAACAAGAGATATCCAGATTGAACAGGAAGAACTATCTACTTGCAGCTGAGATGACTTTGTATACAGAAAATGCTAAAAATACACACACATGTGTGCACACACACTCACCCCATTAAAGCTAGTAAATGAATTCAGCAAGGTTGCAGGGTATAATACCAATATGCATCAATCTATTATATTTCTATAAACTAAGTAATGAGTAATCCAAAAATGAAATTAAGAAAAGAATCTCATTTATAATAGCATTAAAAAGAAAAAAATAAATAGGAATAAGTTAAAAAAATATACAAAGATGGCACAGTAAAAACTATAGAATGCTATTGAAAGAAATTAAAGAAGATCTAAATAAATGAAAAGAAATTCCCTGTTCATGGATTGGAAGACTGTATTTTTAAGGTAACCATCCCCAAGTTGATCTACAGATTCAAAGCAACCGTTATCAAATTCCAACTCCATGTTTTAGAGGAATTGACAAGATAATCCTAAAATTTATAGGGAAATTCAAGGAACCCAGAATTGCCAAACAAACTTGAAAAACTAAGCACAAAGTTGGCAGACTCAACATTTCCCAATTTCAAAATTACTTCAAAAGATGCAGACAATGTGGAAAGGAACTCATGTACAGATAGACACATAGAGCAATGAAATAGAATTGAGAGTGTAGAAATAAACCCGCAAATCTATGGTCAATTTTTTTTTTTTTAGTCTACATAAGATAGTACTTTAGTTCAGTTGGTTTTTGACAAGTGGTCCCACACAATTCAGTGAGGAAAAAATAATTCTTTTCAACAAATGTTGCTAGGACAACTGGACATCCTCATACAAAAGAATGAACTCATCTATTATAGAAATGTTACACAAATATTAACTCAACATGGATCAGCTAAAACTATAAAACCCCTTGGAAAAAAACAGGTATAAATCTCCATCATTTTGGATTAGGCCATGGTTTCTTAGGTATAATACCAAAGGCACAAGCAATAAATTTTTTAAAAATAGGTAAATTGAACTTCATCAAAATTAAAAACTTCTGTGCTTCAGAAGATAGGATCAAGAAAGTGAAAAGACAACCACAGAATGGAAGAAGAGACTTGCAAATCATTTATCCGAGAATAGATTAGTACCAAGAACATAAAAAGGACTCTTATAACTCACAATAAAAAGACAAAAAAAAAAAAACAATTTAAAAATAGACAAAGTGTTTGATAGGCATTTCTCCAAAGAAGATACATAAATAAGCACATGAAAAGATGATCAGCATTAGTAGGCATCAAGAAAATAGCACTGAGAAGCACAAGAAACTACTACTTGGTACCCACTAGGATGGCTATAATTTTAAAAACAAACACATAGGCTTGGTGCCTGTGGCTCAAGTGGCTAAGATGCCAGCCACATACATCTAAGGTGGCGGGTTCGAATCCATCCCCGGCCTGCCAAAAACAACAATGATGGCTGCAACCAAAAAATAGCCGGGCGTTGTGGCGGGCGCCTGTGGTCTCAGCTACTTGGGAGGCTGAGGCAGGAGACTCGCTTGAGCCCAGGAGTTGGAGGTTGCTATGAGCTGTGATGCCATGGCACTCTATCCAGGGTGATAGCTTGAGGCTCTGTCTCAAAAAAAAAAAACAAAACACCAGTTCACAAGTGTTGGTGAGGACATGAAGAAATTAGAACCCTCATAAATTGCTGATGGGAATCTAAAATTGTGCATCCGCTTTGGAGAACCATTTATAGACAGTTCCTCATAAAAACACAGTTACTATATGACCCAGCAATTCTACTTCTATATATATATATATATATATACCCAAGAGAATTGAAAATATATATCCACACAAAAACTCGTACATGAATGTTCACAGCTGCCTTACATAACAGCTAATAAGTAGAAACAGTTCAAATCTCCATCAACAGATGAATAGTTAAACACAATGTAATATATTCATACAATGGAATGTTATTCAGCCATAAAAAAGAATGAAGTACTGACACAAAAGACTATATATTATATGATTCCGTTTCTCTGAAATGTTCAGAACAGACAATCTACAGACAGAAAGCAGGTTAGTGGTTTCCAGGGACTGCGGGGAGAAGAATTAGGAGTGACAGGTAACGGGCATGGGTCAATCATTGACCATCATTTGTGGTCAATGATGAAAATCTTCTAAAGTTAGATTGTGGTGAGGGTTGCATGACGTCGTGAATGTATTAAAAACTGCTGAATAGTACACTTTTAAAAAGTGATTTTATGGTATATAAATTATATCTCATTAAAAATTATATGAAGAAAAAAATGCCTTCTATTTTAATCTTTTTACTATTATTTGTGGCTGAGATTCAAATCCAAATTTATTAAGTAAGCACTGCTTAACGTAAATTATTTGGTTAAAGGGACACTCCACATTCTCTTAATTATACAGTTATGTGTTCCTTAGCCTCAAACTTCAAGGGGATAAAAAGACTAGCAGTGAGAAAAGACAGCTGTTACAAACTAGAAAATACATGATGACAAATTTGCTATACCAAATTACTTGGAAAAATCCAGATACCATGTTCTACCTTAGTTAAAGGGGGTTGGGCCATTGCATGAACATAAATCTAACTCCTTTTGAGTGGAAAATTCAAGTTCTGAGTCCACCAGATTTATGGATATAATGATAATAACAACAACAACATTTACTATGGCCAAGTACTGTACTAAGTGCTTGAAGGTGCATTATCTCACTGTATCAGAAGCAGGTGTTATATTACCCAAATTTTACTGATGAGATAACTGGGTTTTGTTTGGAGAGAAAGCTATGAAACAGTAAGTGATTATGCTATGATCTGGCTGCAGAATTATGGTCTTAAAATACTGGCTATGCTGGGTGTGGAGTAGATGACAAACTAGATATGCTTCAGTCTCTCCCATATCCAAATTCATGCCAGTGATACTCAGTTATACACTTGGGGGTAAAGCCTGGTTGTGCAGCCTCCTCCTTGGGTGGCAATGACAGACAGCTTAATTTATGTATAAACTACAGATACATCCACTGTTCCGGAAAACCCAACTGGCTCCACCTCATGACCCATCTTAACATTCAACCACACCTGAGTTTTAAGCTTTCCTCTCAAACCTTAACCATGTACATTTCCTCGCTTGCTACTCACTACTTTTCAAAACCATATTTCATCCTCTGTAAGGTTTTGAGCTTCTCAAGAGCCTTGTCCTTTTTAAAAAACATTTCCCTGCACCTAAACAGTCGATTCTTGATGAAGTGATAGAAAGAGCTCATGTCGTGTTTTAAATTCTTTGTCTGCTACAAAAATAAATGAAATGTCACTGGGAGTAGGAGTCATACTCTATGACCTATAGTTAACTTTTTGTGCTTCAGGCAAAGAGCTGATTCTTGTACACTAGCTTTGGGGCAAATGCCACAACCCCTAATTGCAGGCTCCAAGGAGCTGAGATTCTATACTGGGGTTACTGGAGGCAGAAGCCATCCCTCTTCCCAGACCCAGGTCTGCCCTTCCCCCCCCACTCAGTCAGCCCCGCCAGCTACACCCTGGCCACAGAACCTTCACAAAGGCGCAGTGTGTGCTGTGCTGACTCATGGTGGTTCTCCGCCCAAGCAAGGACAGTCTCAGAGGGGCAAAAGGGGCCCTCATTCTCTTAGCCATTTCCTATTGCAAGCAGTGAGTAGCCAGGCTCATGCCAGGTTTCAAAAGAGAGGAAAGTGAAAGTGAAAGACAGCAGAGGACTCAGAATTGCTCATGACTGTATTTCTTATTCTGCACAGCAAGGACATATGTTTTAGTCTGTCTGTTTCAGATACATACATATACATACATTGTAATTGAGGCAGAAGTCACATAACATAAAGCTTACCATTTCAAAGTAAACAATTCTTTGACATTTAGTGCAGTCACAATATGGTGCAACTACCATCTCTAGTTCCAGACCATTTTCATCATCCCAAGAGAAAACCCCATACCCATTTAGTAGTGACTCACTCTTGTCTCCCTGCCCCCATACCTCTAGCCCACTGCCACTTCCTCACCCCTCCCCCTGCTTTCTATCAATCTGCTTTCTATCTATATAGATTTATCTATTTGCATTATTTCATATAAATAGAACCATATGATATGTGACCCTCTGTGTCTTGTTTCCTTCTTAGTGGAATGCTTTGCATGTTCACCCACATGGTAACATGTATCAGTAGTTCATTCCTCTTTATTGCCAATTAATATTCCATTGTATGTATAAAAACATTTATTGATTCATTTATTAACATTTGAGTTGTTTCGACCTTTTGGCTGTCATCCATGATGTGTCATGAACATTTCTATTCAAATATTTGAGTACATAGGTTTTTTAAATTTTGTTTTGTAAAAAAAAATTTTTTTTTAAATGTTTTTGTTTTGCGAGGCAAGGTTTTCCTGTCTCCCAGGCTAGAGCACAGTGGCGTCCTCATAGTTCACTGCAACCTCAAGCTCCAGGGTTCAAGCGTTCCTCCTCCCTCAGCCTCCCATGTAGTAAGGACTACAGTTGTGGGCTTGATCTTGCCAGGGTAATTTTCCTAATTTTTGTAAAGTTGGGATCTTGGTCTTGCTCAGGTTGGTCCTGGCCTCAAGTGATCCTCCCACCTTGGCCTCCCCAAGTGCTAGGGTTACACATGAGCCATCGCACCTGGCCCTGAGTACCCGTTTACAAGTTATCTGGGTATACGCCTAGGAGTAGAGTTGCTGGGTAGTATGCTAATTCTATGATTTTTTTGGAACTACCAAATTTTCCACAGTGGCTGCACCGTTTTACGTTCCCACCTGCAAAGTGCAAGGGTCATCCTTTATTCTTAACGTCTTAATTTGTCTCTTTCCTCCTCCCTACTTCCAAGAAAGCCACTCCCCATAGATTTCTCTGTTCCCTGGGATAGAGGGTAGAAATTGTACCTCTAGTACAAAGATTATCATCAGACCAGAATCTCCGCTCTTACCCTTTCCACAAATAGGGTGGTGTGACCAGGGGCAGGGACCAACAGGCTGCCACCTCCCTATGGTCACTAAGGTACACTACACTTAAGCCACTACAGCCCCTGATGTGACCCCAAAAACCATCCTCCTAGTGACCTCCAATGCCTACCGCCTCCCACAGAACATCCCATTAAACTCTCAGTCAAATCTAAGCACAGCAAGGAAGCAGTTTGGTGTGGAAGCTGTCAGCCCTGGCTCAGTCCTGCGGGTGGGCGTTTTATTCAGCTCAAACTAAAGAGCTCGGAAGACATAATCCTTAGTCTCGTCTTCTCAGTCCCCTTCGTTAAAGGGCGGGCCTGGCTGGGCCTGGCTGGCAGCCGACGTGAATGGAGTGGAAGGGCCTCTATCTCCACCCCTTCTCCACCCCATCTCCCCGGGGTTACTGCCGGTCACAGACCTGGGCCTTCAAGAGCTATTTACATTTACGACAGCCCAACAGCGCCTGACCGAGCCCGAGCCAATCAGCAGCCCCCAGGCTTGTCTGATTCTGTCTGGTCCAATCAGGAGCTGCGGTCCTGCGGCCTCCTGCGCCTGTGAATCACAGGTCGCTGGGAGCCTTTTCCCCCTTCCCGCCCCCCCGACCCCCGGCGGAGAGTTGACCCAGGGCTCTGCCCTCCTAAGCCCTCAGTTTGCCGTACCCGAGAATGGGAAAAATGCGGACAAACCATTCAGTCGGGGAGCTATTAGCTATAGAATTCAGAGTTTTGCTTAGAAATGGAGAACACATTCCTTCCCCGCGGAGATCCAATCGCTTCTCTGCCGTAGAGTGTTAGCCTTCCCCTCTGCCTGCCCTTCCCTAACTTGGAATGAGCAATATGGGCTTATTCTACAGCTGCCTTTGAAGTGGTGCAGACTTTGCCAACCAGGATAGGCCCGTAGGCAGAGCTCATTTTTGTTCTTGTCTTCAATAGTGCAAAAGCACCTATCATGTAAGAGGCAGAGGGCCAAGAGTCAGCAAAATAAAGATGGGATAATCACAGGGGAAAGCGTGAGTAGACGCGCAGAAAGTGTTCTGGAACGTTCGTGGCTGATGTAACCCTCCCAGGAAGGTGGTGTGGAGTGCGTGAGTGGAAAGTTTCGACTTGCTTCTGTAAGTGATAAGGAACCATCAGATATTTTAAATCCCTCTCTCTTTGAAAACGTTAATTCTGTGACAACATAGCAGAGCAGAGGGGGACCAGACGAGGGGCTGGAAGATCATTTGGGAGGCTATTGTTACAACTCAGGTGAGGAATCACCAGACTTCAAAAACTAGGATAGAAATGGCGGGAATTGAAAGGAAGGGCACAAACTGAGAGGCATGTTGGAGGAGAATCAATAGCACTTTACTGATTGAAAATGTGAGATGAGGGATAAAAGGGGTTGAAGATGACTTTGAGGTTTCTAGCGGAAAGCTAGTACTTCCGCTAACGAAATGAGTAGCAAAAAGAAAAAAAGAGAGAAGAGAAAAGGAGGTAGATTTGGGAAAGGGTGGAGTCGCAAGAAGTACATCCTCGTGGATGTGATACCTAGCAAACAGTTGGGAATAAGGATTTGGTGTTCAGAAGGGAAGAAGAGATGAGCTCCAGAGTTTATAGTAAAGGTAGAGAGAAAACTGATGACCTAAAAAGAAATTGTGGAATTAAAAGAATCAACAACAACATCTTGGGAAGTACCAACACTTAGGTAGAAAAAAGGCTCAGAGTTAGCAAAACAAGTATCAGAAAGATGTGGAAACAACAAAACAAAACTAGACTAGTATAATTTAAATGAAAAAATTATTCTAGAAAGGCCAAAGGCGTGGTGGCTTATGCCTGTAATCCCAGCACTCTGGGAGGCAGAAGTGGGTGGATCCCTTAAGCTCAGGAGTTGGACCTCAGTCTCCTACTAAAAATAGAAAAAACTAGCAGGGGTTTGTGGCAGGCGCCTGTAATTTCAGCTACTCAGGAGGCTGAGGAAAGAGGGTTGCTCAAGTACCAGAGTGAGACTCTGTCTTAAAATAAATAAATACACAGTAATAATTCCAGAAAGAGAGAGCATGACATTGTTTAAAAAATACATATCTGACAAGACATTGGTTAAATAAATTACCGAACATTCATTTGTAGAACACTATTTAGCCATTAAAATTATGCTGTAAAGCTGTACTAACTACCATCTAAATATGTTCAATGCATCTTGTTTTTTCTTCAGTGCATCTCAAGAGAAACACTCAGGTTAAAAAATAGTCTAGGGCTCGGCGCCTGTGGTTCAAGCGGCTAAGGCGCCAGCCATAGGCGCCTCTAAGGTGGCAGGTTCGAATCCCCAGCCCGGGCCCGCCAAACAACAATGATGGCTGCAACCAAAAAAATAGCTGGGCGTTGTGGTGGGCGCCTGTAGTCCCAGCTACTTGGGAGGTTGAGGCAGGAGACTCGCTTGAGCCCAGGAGTTGGAGGTTGCTATGAGCTGTGATGCCATGGCACTCTACCCAGGGGGATAGCTTGAGGCTCTGTCTCAAAAAAAAAAAAAAAAGTCTAGGCCCAGTGTAGTGGCTGACTCCTGTAATCCTTAGCACTCTGGGGGGCCGAGGCAGGTGGATTCCTTGAGCTTGGGAGTTTGAGACCAACCTGAGCTAGAGTGAGACCCCCTGTCTACTAAATATAGAAATAAAAAAATTATCCAAGTGTTGTGGAGGGTGCCTGTAGTCCTAGTGACTTGGGAGGCTGAAGTAGGAGGACCTCTAAACCCTAGGAATTTGAGGTTGCTGTGAGTTTGGCTGAGGCCATGGCATTGTAGCCTGGGGCAACACTACCTCAAAAAAAAAAAAACCCACCAAAAAACAATACAATAAAAAAATAGTACTTCAGATCTTAGCAGCTCTGCTAAGGGTAAAAGAAAGAAAGAAAAAATGCTACTATGCAATTATCTCATTTTTAAAAATTATATATGTAACTGTAAAAGGGCAGAAGGAAACTTTTATTATTATTTATTGCAGTTTTTGGATGGGGCTGGGTTGGAACCTTCCATCTTCTGTATATGGGGCCGGCACCCTACTCCTTTGAGCCACAAGTGCTGCCCAAGGAAACTTTTAAAATATTAGAGACTGAGTATTGCTGTGTTGACCAAGCTAGTCTCAAAGTCCTGGCCTCAAGTCTGTCTAAGTTCTGGGATTACAGACATGAGCCACCATGAGCCTGTTTTATGTCTTAACTGGGGTGGTGATTACACAGCTCTATACAAATACCCCAAATCCTCAAAGTATAATGCCTTAATTTTAAAAAGATGGCAGGCACTGTTAGGGGTACCTATTTCATAGAGTTATGCTGAGGATTAAATGACAGAAGACACACAGTGCCTGGAGGGAACACAAGAAGGGCTCAATCAGTGGAGAAGGGAAGGATGATCCAGGACTGTTGCTTAGTGGAGGCAGGACTGAGAGAGCACAGCCAAGAAGAATGAGTAAAAACCACATCTGACTCTCCAAAACCACAAACAAACAAAAGACTTTAGAGTGGGTCCAGGCAAAAAAGAAAGTTGAGAAACAGTATTTTTAGACTGAAAAAGGGAAAGTTTATGAAGGGAATGCGTTAGCTAACTTAAAATATGCCAAAGAAAGCCAGGCGCAGTTGCTCACGAGGCTAAATCAGGAGGATCGCTTGAGACCAGGAGTTTGAAACTAGCCTGGTCAGCACAGCGAAGGCTCACCCTCTAAAAAAAAAAAAAAAAAAGCCACAGTAGAACAAATAGACCTATTCCTTATTGCTCCAGAGGGTTGAATAAAGGAGAGAAACAATGTAGGAATAAAGCCAGGCTATGAAGAGGAGGGGGAAGGGCCAATTTCAGGTCAAAATAACTTGAGCTGCTCCACAGTGTCTTGGGAAGCATGAACTGCTCATCAGATTTGTTTAACCCCCAAGATGAAATGATGGATTAGATGACCTTTTAGTTTCCACCTAGCTTTAAGACTCTGTGTTTTCAAAAGTACATAAAACCCCTGTAACCAAATAAGAGTGATAGTGATCCTATTATTTTCAATCTATGGAGGAGATGTTAACTTTGTCTTTGATTGTCTAGCTACTTCTCGCGTCTTCATGAGCAAATCTGTTTAAGCTATCTGTATGATTTGGACTAGATGAGCTTACAGTGATCATACCTGGCTGATAACTAATAATAGCATTTCTAAATAGGCCTCCGGTAGAAATCTAATTATTTGGTCTTAATATGAGTTCTCATTATACTTCATTTCTATATTATTCATTTTGTGTATTATGATGCAATGGTGAAACCATTAGTAGGAGGGAACGTGACCTAGTTTCAAGTATTCATTCCACTATTCACTACTTATAAGAAGGTTGATTTTAGAAAAGTATTTAATGCAGAGGTTTTTAATGTGTGGTCCATGGACCCCTGAGGATACCCCAACAAACTTTCAGAGGATCTATGAGGCCAAAATGATTCTCATAATAACATTAAGCCCTTTTTTTTTTAACCATTTTTGTTGACATTTGTACTGATGTTAAGTAAGCTTTTTGCACCTTAACAGGAATTAAGGTGGTAGCAGCAAACTATACTGGTGGGCCTGGTGTTCCTCAATGCCATGCCCTTGGATCGAAATTCAGTTTTATCAAAGATGTTCTAAATGAAGTTAAATTTTTTTGATAGTGTTAAATCTTGATCTTTAAGAACATGTCTTTTTAAAATTCTCCATCATAAAATGGTAAGTACACATAAAGCCCTCCTGCTACATGTCAAAGAACAATGCTTGTCTTGAAGAAAAGGATTAGTGTGATCCTTTTATAAATAGTTGCGAGCTGAAATGACTCTTTTTTTCATTTAACATCATTTTTGCTTGAAAGAATGACTGACAGACAGACTGGTTGTTCAGACTTAAGTATTTGGCAAACATTTTATTTCTCTTTTCTTTTCTCCCTTTATTTATTTTGGGACAGAGTCTCACTCTGTCACCCTGGGTGGAGTGCACTGGCGTCATCAGAGGTTACAACAACCTCAAACTCTTTTTTTTTTTTGAGACAGAGTCTCACTATGTCACCCTGGGTAGAGTGCTGTGGCGTCACAGCTCATAGCAACCTCAAACTCTTGGGCTTAAGCAATTCTCTTGCCCCAGCCTCCCAAGTAGCTGGGACTACAGGTGCCCACCACAACATCTGGCTATTTTTTGTTGCAGTTGTCATTGTTGTTTAGCTGGCCTGGGCTAGATTAGAACCTGCCAGCTTCGGAGTATGTGGCCGGCACCCTACCCAATGAGCTACAGGCACCCCTCAACCTCAAACGCTTGGGCTCAAGAGATCCTCTTGCCTCAGCCTCCTGAGTAGCTAGGACTATAGGTGCTTGCCACAATGCTCTGCTAATTTTTCTATTTTTATTTATTTTTAAAAAATTTTTCTCTTTTTAGCAGAGATTGAGTCTCACTCTTGCTCAGACTGGTCTCGACTCCTAAGCTCAAGCAATCCACATGCCTTGGCCTCCCAAAGTGTTAGGATTACTGGCATCAATCGCTATAGCCAGCTATTGGCAAACTTCTTCTTGACCTTTAGTCAAGTAAAATCATTACTTCAAGAAACAACTCACAGTGTTTGTTCCAATGATAAAATTTGGGCTTTCAAGAAAAAATTGGAATTGTAGAAACCTTGCATGTTGTTCTGATTTTGACAGCTTCCAAATAGTTAAACATTTGTCTGGTGAAATCAGTGGTTATATTAATGAATGTGATTCTTTTATAATGTAGAATAAAATCTGTGAACATTTTTGATTTGTATAATTCAGTGAAGCAATATTTTCTAAATAACCAAAACACAATGTTACAAAATCATGCATGGATAAGAGGTGCATAGAAAATGCAAATGAGACCAATGATTTCTAAATGTAATAGATTATGAAAAATTCATTAATATGGGCCAGATGCAGTGGCTTATGCCTATAATCCTAGCACTTGGGAAGCTGAGGAGGGTGGATTGCCTGAGCTCACAGGTTTGAGACCAGCCTGAGTCAGAGCCAGAGCCAGAACCAGAGCAAGACCTCATCTGTAAAAAATATCCGGGCAATATGATGGGTGTCTGAAGTCTCCCAGCTACTCAGGAGGGTTGGGGCAAGAGAATTGCTTGAGCCTAGGAGTTGGAGGTTGCTTTGAGCTGAGCTATGACACCATGGGACTCTACCCAGGGCGACAAAGTGAGACTCTGTCTCAAAAAAAACAAAACAAAAAAGGCTCGGTACCTGTGGCTCAAGGAGCTAAGGCACTAGCCACATACACCTGAGCTGGCAGGTTTGAATCCAGCCTGGGCCCACCAAACAACAATGATGGCTGCAACCAAAAAATAGCTGGGCTTTATGGCAGGTACCTGTAGTCCTAGCAACTTAGGAGGTGGAAGCAGGAGACTCACTTGAGCCCAGGAATTGGAGGTTGCTGTGAGCTGTGATGCCATGGCACTCTACCCAGGGTGACAGCTTGAGGCTCTGTCTCTAAAAAAAGAAAAAGGAAAGAAAAGGAAAGAAAAATTCATAAATATGGTTTCAAATTCCACATTATACTTTATCTTTAAGAAACTACCATTTACTGAGTTTTAGTGTAGCATCAAAGAAAAATGTCCACAATTATCTTTTTAAAGGCTTCCAAAATACTTCTTCCTTTTCCAACTACACTTCTGGGTGAGTTTTACTTCACCTTAAACTCCTGGGCTCAAGCAATTATCCTTTCTCAGCCTCTCAAGTAGCTGGGATTATAAACATGTGCCTCCAACTTCAGGTAATTTATTTTCATTATTATTTTTGTAAAGAGACACTCTTACTATGTTGCCCAGGCTGATCTCAAATTCTTAGTTTCAAGTGATCCTCTCACCTTGACCTTATGAAGTGCCAGGATTACAGGCATGAGCCACAGTGGTGAGCAGTGTATGAGGGTTCTAAATTTTCCACATCCTCACCAACACTTGCTATTATCTATCTTTTTAATTATATTTAATAGCAATCCTAGTGAACATGAAGTAGTATCTCATTATAGTTTTGACTGTCATTGCCCTAAGAACAAATGATGTTGAGTATTTTTTCCTGTGCTTATTGGCCATCTCTTTATATATCTTCTTTGGAGAAATGTCTATTCAAATCCTTTGCCCATTTAAAAGTGGGCTATTTTGGGTTTTATTGTTGAATTGTAAGAGCTCCTTATATATTCTGGATACTATATACTAGTCCCTCATTGGAAATATGATTTACAAATATTTTCTCCTATTTGATAGGTTGTTTTTTCACTTTCTTTTTTTTTTTTTTTTTTTTTTTTTGAGACAGTCTCACTTTGTCACTCTTGGGAGAGTGCCATAGTGTCATAGCTCATAGCAACCTCAAACTCTTGGGCTTAAGTGGTTGTTTTACGTGAGCCTCCCAAGTAGCTGGGACTACAGGTGCCCACCACAACATCTGGCTATTTTTAGAGACAGGGTCTCACTCTAACTCAGGCTGATCTCAAACTCCTGAGCTCAGGCAATCCACCTGCTTCAGCCTCCCAGAGTGTTAGGATTACAGGTGTGAGCCACTGCGCCCGGTCATATGAAATTTGTATTTTTTAATGTAAGCATGGGACTTTAAAAATATCCTTGTAAATTTTATTTACTTGTTAATTTTAACTTTGAATCTCAATTCTTTCTTCTAAGACATTAAATATCCCTTCTAGCTTTGTTTAATTGAAAATAGAATAAACATACCTTTCCTATCACAGACAAAAGAGTTGTCCAGGTCAAAGCCAAGGACAGAGTGAAGTGTTTTGTTTTGAAAGAATCTGAAATGAGACATTCTTCTCCCTTGAGTACTGTGAGATGAATGGATGAACACACCTGGCCTGCCAGGGTCATCCCACCTATCTCCTTCAAACAATTCCCTTATTTATGTCACGGACCAGCCTTAGAATAAGAGCCAGTAGAGTACCCAGTGAAGAAAAAGGGAAAACATTCTAGAATTTTGTAGGTAAAGGGTAATATTCTGTATAAAAAATAAGCCCAGCTGTTAGTACCTCTGTCTTTTATCCCTGTGTCGGCAACAAAATGAGGTAAAAGGGTAATAAATATAGTCTGTTATTCATGTGTTAAAGACTTGGCAAGTAACAAATGCAAACTTTGTAACCTAATTCTTTGTACCCTTAAGTTAACCGAAACAATAGTAAAAAAAAATAAGACTTGGTAAGTGTGAGTGCAGCAAAGGCTATGGACCCCCAGGCCATTCCAGCCTCCACAGGAGGAAAACCTAGGGGAAGGAGTAGAAGGTACATTTAAAAATCAAAGGTTTTAGGGGCAGCACCTGTGGCTCAAAGGAGTAGGGCACCACTCCCATATACCAGAGGTGATGGGTTCAAACCCGGCCCCCACCAAAAACTGTGGGAAAAAAAATAAAGGTTTTGTAATCAATATATTTATTTATTTTATTTATTTATTTATTTTGAGACAGAGCCTCACTCTGTCACCCTGGGTAGAGTCCTATGCCATTGGGCTTGAGCAATTCTCTTGTCTCAGCCTCCTGAGTAGCTTGGAATACAGGCGTGTACCCAACACCTGGCTTTTTTTCTCTTTTCAGTAGAGATGGGGTCTTGCTCTTGCTCAGGCTGGTCTCAAACTCCTGAGCTCAAGCAATCCATCCACCTCCACCTCTCAGAGTATTATGTTAACAGGTGTGAGCCACCACACACAATCAATACATATAGTGGAATGTAAGGAAGAAGAAATATATTAGGATTGAGTCGGCTTGGTTTTGATATTTGTAATACCAGCAGAAAGCCTTTCAATTGCCTAGGGAGAAGTCATTTGGTGATAATGGACCAAAGCTGACCCAGGACTTCTAACAAGATCTTGGCAGAACAGATTCAGACTCACCAGTTTCCGTTTCTTTCCTTAGGAGTACTCTTGTTTGGGTGTTGAGGTGGGAGAAGATTGGTGAGATATGAAGTAAGACAATGTAGTCAAAATACACCATAGAGGGGCATCAACCCAAGGGCTCTCTTCACTTGGAAAGTCTCTTGTGATTTCTTTGTATTTTGCTTTTATTTTATACCTAAGTTATACTTGTACATAAAAGAGTTAAAGGATTCCATAAGGCTTGTTTTGAAAACAACAGTAACTCATCCTCCTCTCCTCACCATTTTCTGCTGCTCAAAAGCAAACTACTTAAAACTCCTTTAAACTGAACCATGCTTTTTTGTTTCGTTTTGGTTTGTATTTTTTATACGCAGGTTCTTGTTCTATTGTCTAGGCTGAGTGCAGGGGCAAAATCACAGCTCACTGCAGCCTGGAACTCCTGGACACCAGGGTCCTCATGCTGTAGTCTCTTAATTTAGCCTTTAATTTAAAAATAACTCTGTGTCTCTAAGTGACATGCTTGTATGGCTATTTATTGATTTAATTTTTTTATACATTTATTGACTTCCCACCATGGAAGATGAGAATTTTACCTTTTTCGCCATCACCACCACCACTGCTCACACTCACTCATTCACACAGGATGACCTTCTCTGTCCTGGTGTTGTAATTCTGATCATATCAAATATCAATATTGATATTACTATGACTGTAAATACTATTCACAAAGGAACCATGTAATATGCAAGATTTTTTTCTTGCACAACTTTTTGTTTTCTCTGGGACTAATAAAGGTCTCTTTCTTCTTTTAGTTTTCTATGTACTTGTGTTTTTTGGTTTGGGGTAGGGACTGAGATAGAATCTCACTCCATTGCCCAGGCAAGAGTGCCACAACATCATCCAAGTTCACAGCAACCTCAAACTCTTGGGCTTAAATGATCCTCCTGCCATAGCCCCCTGAATAGCTGGGACTACAGATGTCTGCTACATGCCTGGCTAAGTTTTCTATTTTTAGTAGAGAATGGGTCTCAAACTCCTGAACTCAAAGGATCTTCCCACCATGGCCTGTCAGCGTGCTAGGATTACAGGGCACAAGCCACCATGCCTAGCCTGTGTGCCTGTTATTAATCCAACTCAAACTCCCCACCACTTGTCTACATCTCTTCTTGATACATTTGGTCACATCAGGTATCCTATTGATTTTGTGTATTCTTGAAGAAATCTCTTTTGGAATCCCCTCACCTGCTGCGGTCTGGACTAACTCTCTGAACCTGCTGCATAGCTCTTGTCCTGGGAATTCTCTTTAGAATCGTTCTAAACTCTAGAGATTCCATTTCTTCCTCTCCATTTTGGATCCCCTGTTTCTGGATGCTTTGTGTTCCTCTCTTTTGGTTTGCTCCTTTGTTTCAGAGAAGACCATTCTCTATAAGTTTCATGAACAAAGAATGTTTTAAAGATATTCTTTTTGTGCTCAGTTTTCCAAAATTCCATGATGGTGTGACTTGGTATGGTATTTCCATCCATTTTCAGGGACATTTGCTAGACCATTTCAATAAGGAAATGCTTGTCCTGAGAATTTTTTTGATTTATTTATTTGATGATTTCCTCTTCCTCCTCCTCCCCTCCTTCTCTTTCTCCACTCCCTCTTCCTCCTTCCTTTTCTTTGCTCTCTCTCTCTAGAATCTCTAGAATTGATCTTCTATTAAACAAAAAAACAAACAAACAAAACCTGGCAGAGCACAGTGGTTCACACCTGTAATCCCAGCACTCTGGGAGGCCGAGGTGGAGAATCACTTGAATTTAGGAATTCAAGATCAGCCTGAGCAACATAGTGAGTCCCTGTCCTCTACTAAAAATAGAAAAAGTTAGCCAGGCATGGTGGCACATGCCTATGGATCCAGCTATTCTGAAGGCTGAGGCAGGAATATCGCTTGAACTCAAGAGTTTGAGGTTGCTGTGAGCTAGGTTGATGTCACAGTGCTCTAGCCTGGGAAATAGTCAGACTCTTGTCTCAAAAACAACAAACAAACAAACCAAAAACCTCTTCTTTTTATTTACACTGTCTTTTTCTTCTGCTTAGCTTTCTAGATTTCTTCAACTTCATCTTATAAACTTTCTACTGAGTCATTTATTTTTCTCATGCCACCTTGTCTAAGAGCTTCTATGGAGTTTTTAAGTCCTACTATTTTACTTGAATGTCCAAAGGTGCTTTTAGAATTTTTTTTTCTACTGTATCTTACCTGGTTCCATGGGTGCAATATTCTCTCTTATTTTTAAAGGCTATTAATGATATTAATAGTCTGGGGAAACCAGTTTGTCTTCACCCTGTGTAGTGTCTTGTCCTATTGTCTGTTTTGGCAGACTTTTCTGCAGATAAATGAGGATCCTTGGTTGTCTGATTATGTGTAACAGTTGGAGGTTCTGAGCATGAAGTAGGACACACTAAATGTAAGTAGATCTCTGCCTACCAGACTGGACTGTTTCTCTAAGTAATCCCCAGTTCAAGTATCTCCAGTTTTTCCTTTTCAGCTGTCACAGTCTTCAGAGAAGCTTTCTCTAATCTCTGGCCTTGGGAGTTCAGGCTTGGTTGGCAACATTCTAGAAGCTGAAAGAGAAGGGATAAGAAATCCAACATTCAGTATAGAAATATTTTTCTTAACCTCTTTCTCTTTTCTACTAAAAATAGAAAAAGTTAGCCAGGCATGGTGGCACATGCCTGTAGTCCCAGATACTCTGGAGGCTGAGGCAGAAAGATTGCTTGAACCTAGGAGTTCTATAATACAGTCCAGTTTCTGTCTCCTGCTTGGATTCAGACTGATACCATTACTCTGCCCTTAACTGTATCAGGTGTTCTGTAGTCAAGAGATACTTGATTTCACTCATTCCAATGAATCAACCTCCATTGTTTTGTCTAGAGTCAGGGAATCTCGTAACAATTTCTTCAGTAGGATAATTATCTTATTTTTAGCCGTACTTTGCCTACCTCCCCTTCCAAAGGTAGCTGGTTCCACCAAATCTTGTTCATTTGTACATTATTTATTGACTTCCCACCATGGGAGATGAGAATTCTATCTTTTTATGTTGTCCAGTGTCTTGTAGACATATACGTAAAAGTTACACATTGAAAATATTATAAATTATCTATCTAGCTATCTATTTATTTTGTGAGAGAGAGGGAGGAGGAAAGAGGGAGAAGTGGGGGGCAAGGGTGGGAAATTATTTTTTAAGTAAACCTATGTAATAACACTGTTCACTGTCAAAAGTTTTGTCTCTCATGGATTTTTTTCCAATAAAAAAGGGTTAATAGTTTGGATTAGTCATTTTTGGCATTACTCTTGAGGAGGAGAGCATCAGCCTGTACATGTACATTAGGTCAATGAATGGATTAGTCATTTTTGGCATAACCCTTGAGGAGGAGCATGTCCGCCTGTATGTGTACATTAGGTCAATCAAGGATACTTGACAAGGGCCCTATAATCCCAATTGAATGATCTGGGAGCCTTGCACGAAAGTTTGTATTTTTTGTCTTGATTTGTTCTCACCCTCACGTGGGGAAGTAAATGTCTCCTCTTCATGTCACCATTTCTCAGTTTACTATGTTGACATCTAATATGACTGAACTACAGTAGAACCTCCCTACACTGACCACCTCCTTAAATTGACCTGCTTTTCATAGGTGGAACATTCACCACATGTACCTTATCAGTATGCTAGGCCTAGTTCCTTACGTTGACCACCTCCATACCTTGACCAATTTGTTACAGTCCCATGGGTGGTCAACTTACAGAGGTTCTACTGTACTTATCATTGTTCACAATGCTTATCAGGAGAGTCATAAAATATTTATTTTGTCTTTTGATAACATTTGAAAGTTTATATGGTATTAAAGTATCACATGAGCCTTTTTGGGTTTAAGAAAGTATTGGAAATTAACAACTAATAAGGAAAAAAATTGGGATTTAAAAAGAATTTTCTCTTTTCTCTTTTTCTCCCCACTACCACTGCTCATCCACAGAGTATGATGCTTTCTGGTTCTTCCCACTGGCTGCTTAAGTTTCAAGTTTCCAGGTTCTACTAAGACAGTTATTACTTAGCCATTCATTTTTCAGCTTCCAAAATCTTACTGTGGCATCTTATCCCATTCTTTTTGTCTTTGAGGGATTGCATCTCTCAAAAAACCCCATTGCTGTTATGTTCCTATGGTTTGGGGGGAAAGCATGTGGATGTGTTCAAAGTGTCTTCTTTATCCTGAAATGTTTTTGTAGTTTCTTGGAACCTATGCATCCTATATATATTCTTTGGGTGCCTCATTGTGTTGGGTGCCATTTAAACACTTGGGATACATCAGTGAGCAAAATAAAATATCCTTGCACTTGTGGTGGTTACATTTGCATGTGTGTGTGCGCTCACGATAGAGAAAGAAATTATAAAAATTAGAATTAAGTATGTAGATTACATAATAGTAGTAGACAGGTAAGGTTTAAAAGTACTGGACAAAAAGGTACAGCAGGAAATGAGGAATCAGGAGTTATTGGCAGGGGTAGGCTGTGATATTTAATGGAATGATCAAAGACTGGGCTCACTGGCTCACGCCTGTAATCCTAACACTCTGGGAGCCTGAGGTGGGAGGATCCCTTGAGCTCAGGAGTTTAAGACCAGCCTGAGCAAGACTAAGACCCCATTTCTACTAAAAATAGAAAAAGTAGCCAGGTATGGTGGCAGGAGCCTACAGTGCCAGCTAGCTACTCAAAAGGCTAAGGCAGGAGGATGGCTTGCATCCAGGAGTCGGAGGTTACTATGAACTAGGCTCACACCACTATATTTTAGTCTGGGCAACAGAGCAAGACTCTGTCTCACACAAATAAAAATAAATAAATAAATAATTTATACCCATCAACAGAATAAAAAAAAATTGCATGATGATACAAGATGAGGTAAGAAGCAATTCAGGACCTGGTAGCTGGAGTTTTATATATTCTCTCTTATAATGAGTCTTCCTCTAAAAGTACAGGTTAATAAAATGCTATCCACTTTAAGTTTTTGGTTTTTTTTTCAGACACTGCCGCCCTGGGTAGAGTGCCGTGGCATCATAGCTCACAGCAACTTCAAACTCTCACTCTTGGGCTCAAGCAATCTGCTTGCTTCAGTCTCCTGAGTAGCCATGACTAGAGGTGCCCACCACAATGCCTGGCTAGTTTTTTTATTTTTATTTTTCGGTAGAGGTAGGGTCTTGCTCTTGCTCAGGCTAGTCTCCAATTCCTTAGCTCAAGTAATCTACCTGCCTTCAGCCTTCCAGAGTGCTAGGATTATAAGTCAGAACCACCATGCCCAGCCTAGCTTTAAGCTTTTTAACATGAACAATGTCTTACATTTTTAAAAAGGTTTTATAAGTGAATGCAAGTTACTTAGAATTACAAGAAAAGTGTCATAGCCTTCATTTAGACTTTGGGAGTGCTTTTAAGAGTATAGAAACTGATAAACGGAGTTAGCAGTTGAACTTGACAGAGAAAATTCATTTAATATTCTGTGGATACTGGTAATTGAATACCTACCACATGTCAGACAATTTTTCAAACTAGACTCCCACCTCATGTTGAAACAGGACATTTGGTCTGCTCTAGGATTTTATGAGAAGTATGTACTAGCTATTAACTACAGGTCTGTATGAAATAGGGTTTCTTTTTTTTTTAAATAGCATTTTATATATATATATCTACTTAATGACTTTAGCTATATAGATGAAATCAGAAAGCTATACAAACTTAGGTGAAAATATTTCCATATTGATAATAAATCCTGTGTTAAAACCTAAACTAAACCTAAACTTTCTCAAGTGGCAACATTCTTTGTTGCCCCTCGAGTCATACTGGACATGTCTTACCAGCAAAAGTTGCGTTAGGGATCAAAATCTAACAGGTCTACATGAGAGGCTCTTACAAAGAGTTGAAGGGAAAATAGCAATCTTTCATTAAGGAGGAAAAGAGACAAGTATTTGCAGATCCTAGCAAGAATCTCTCAGTTGCCTTTATGTGAGGAATTCTACTTGTGTTTTAAGACCAAGGTGGAGGCTCGGCGGCTGTGGCTCAAGTGGCTAAGGTGCCAGCTACATACACCTAAGGTGGCGGGTTTGAATCCAGCCCGAGCCTGCCAAAACAACAACGATGGCTGCAACCAAAAAATAGCCAGGTGTTATGGCAGGCACCTGTGTTCCCAGCTACTTGGGAGGCAGAAGCAGGAGACTCGCTTGAGCCCAGGAGTTGGAGGTTGCTGTGAGCTGTGATGCCACAGCCCTCTACCCAGGGGGATAGCTTGAGGCTCAGTCTCAAAAAAAAAAAAAAAAGACCAAGATGGAGGAGGATTCTAGAAAAAAAGATTCTCATTATGAAGACTTCTGTAATAATAACTGCAATTTTCTTTTATTTCTTTAAGCATTTCACAGAAAGGCTCTTTTTATAATGAATTAGTTACAACACGGATCAGGAAGAAAACACAAGAATGTACTCATCTTACACAATTCTTTTTTTTTTTTTTTTTTTTTTTTTTGCAGTTTTTGGTGGGGCTGGGTTTGAACCCGCCACCTCCCTACTCCTTTGAGCCACAGGTGCCACCCTCATCTTATTCTCTTTGGCTCTTCCTTTCCCACCTCTGTAAGTGATCTATGTTTTTTTTTTTTTTAATCTTATTTCTCTCTTTCCTTTCTCTATTTTCTTTCTTTCTTTTTTTTTCCCTCAAGGCATCCGATTAATCTTTGATGTAGTGATCTACGTATTCATCCCATTCTATCCTCTATCTAGGAAGAAATAAACATTAGATCCCTCATATTCCTGTTCTTGGTATAACACTGAATGGCTTACTTCAGTTATCTTTGGCTTCAGAAATCTATATATCTGGCCAGGCATGGTGGCTCAGGCCAGGCGTGGTGGTTCAGAGTGTAATCCTAGCGCTCTGGGACGCCAAAGTGGGAAGATCTCTTGAACTCAGGAGTTTGAGACCAACCTAAGCAAGGCAAAACCCTGTCTGTACCCAAAATAGAAAAATTAGCTGGGCATTGTGGCAAGGGCCTGTAGTCTCAGTTACTCAGGAGGCTGAGGCAATAGGATTGCTTGAACTCAGGACTTGGAAGTTGTGTGCTAGGCTGACACCATGGCACTCTAGCCTGGGCAACAGAGTAGAAATTATAAGGAAGACTCTTGTCTCAAAATAAATAAACAAATAAAGTAACTTAATGCCTTCCTCCCTAGCCCAGTAATTAAATGAAAGATTCGATAAAAGAAAGAGGTTTTGGTCAAGCTTTTTGTGATGGCAGTAAAGGACATACTTTCCAATATTTGTGTATTCATCCAAACAAAACTAATACATTTTTTAAAAATCCTATATTTGTAAACTGTGTGATCACCACTGACTTAAGCCCAGGTGAAGATAAGGTATCAAATTCAATCTCAGGTGTATGGGGCTATGACAGGTTTTCCACACTGGCAGGTAAAAGTGGGATGCTTCTCTTGTTCAGCTGAGCATCTTTACTCCCAAACTCTCAAAAAATTAAAATTCTAGGATCTTAGAACTGGAAGGGACCTTTGTCCTTGTGACTACCCCTCATTCTTGCCTCCTTATTTGGTCTTTTCACGTGAACCAGGACTCTGCTGCAGCTAGAACTTTTTGTGTTACCTCTTTGTAATCAGAGAGGACACAACTGGCTGAGATTATGGTCAGTATGTGGGTGTGGCTGGGAAAAAAACACCCTCTGGGACCAATAGTTCTTTCTTTACATGGCTTTCATACTGTTCCTCATGAATAAAACATATTCACATGACATTTTGTACTTCTCTTTCTTTATTCAGTTTATGCAGATAGCACTTCCTTTGGGCAGTAAGAGAAGTGTGAGCTGTGTCAATTGAGATTAAGAAAAAGGCATGTGGGGTGGCGCTGTGGCTCAAAGGAGTAGGGCGCCAGCCCCATATGCCGGAGGTGGCGGGTTCAAGCCTAGCCCTGGCCAAAAACTGCAAAAAAAAAAAAAAAAGAAAAAGTCATGAAGAAGCTATAGAAATCGCTTAAGAGCACACAGTGGAGCCCTCTTAGAAATGAGATGAAAAGCCAAATTCCTGGACTCTGAGTCCATAAACTTGTCTACTTTCTTCCTATAAAAAGTTTGCTTACACAGGTGTGCTGGTTCATGCATACCTATAATCCTAGCACTCTGGGAGGTGGAAGCAGGAGGATTGCTTGAAGGTCGGAGTTAAGAGACCAGCCTGAACAAAAGCAAGACCTCATCTTTACCAAAAATAGAAAAATTAGCTGTGCATGGTAGTCCCGGTACTTGAGAGGCTGAGGCAGAAGGACTGCTTGAGCCCAGGAGTTTGTGGTTACAGTAAGCTATGATGATGCCACCACACTCTACCTGGAGTGACAGACTCTCCAAAAAAAAAAAAAAAAAGTTTGTTTACTGCTAAAGAAATTCTCAGTAACTGTCTTCGTCTGAAACAAATGTCTATGTACCTTGTCAAGAAGGAAGAAGAGAAGAAAGGAGAGAGAGGGAAAAAAAAGGAGAGAGAGAATCAGGTTAGTTTCAAATTCTTTTTTTTTTTTTGAGACGGAGCCTCAAGCTGTCCCCCTGGGTAGCGTGATGTGGCATCACAGCTCACAGCAACCTCCAACTCCTAGGCTCAAGCGAATCTCCTGCCTCAGCCTCCCAAGTAGCTGGGACCACAGGTGCCTGCCACAACACCCAGCTATTTTTTGGTTGCAGCTGTCATTGTTGTTTGGTGGGCCCGGGTTGGATTCGAACCTGCCACCTTAGGTGTATGTGGCTGGCACCTTAGCCACTTGAGCCACAGGCACCAAGCCTAGTTTCAAATTCAAACTTTTCACAAAAGTGCAAACTGACAGGCCAGGCACAGTGGCTCATGCCTGTAATCCTAGCACTCTAGGAGGCCAAGGTGGGTGGATTGCCTGAGCTCACTGGTTCAAGAACAGCCAGAGCAAGAGTGAGACCAGTCTCTAAAAATAGCTGGGCAAATGGCAGGGGCCTATAGTCCAGCTACTTGGGAGACTGAGGCAAGAGAATGACTTGAGCCCAAGAGTCTGAGGTTGCTGTGAGCTATGATATGACAGCACTCCACCAATGGTTGAGACAAATCTGTCTCAAAAAAAAAAATACAAACTGATCAGTTTCAATATGCGAAACTTCAGAACATGATAGTTTTGTTCTTATAGAACATGGGGAATTACTTGGAGGCACATGTGCAAAAGCAGTTTGGTTCAATCTGCATAGAGTTGACATAACGTCATGCCTGTGCCGGATGGTACAGGGAGCTGCATCCAGTTTAACCGGGTCATGCCATCTCCAGTCACTGACCTTTGGTTCTCTAAAGTAACTACTTGGCACAGGCTGGTTGTTCCCATAACTGAACTACTTATGTGCCAACTTGGCTTATGAAATGTTTGCAAGCAGTTTAGAATACTATGATGAAAGGCACAGATAGGTCCGGAGGGCTTTTTAAATGACACTTTCTTAATTTCACTTTTTACAATGAAGTCGGAAACACAGGTTACCAGGAGGATATTCCATAGGCCCGTCCTACCATTTGCAGGGCCACAGCAAGAGAACAAATGAAGGTCTGCATACACGTATTTAAATACTTAAAATATACAAATAAAGCTAATGAACTGTTAAATAAAATGGGATATAGATATATTCTTTCCAGTGCTTGCTTCAGCAGCACATATACTAAAGTTGGAACAATACAGAGAAAATTAGCATGGCCCCTGTGCAAGGATGATACCCAAATTCGTGAAGTGTTCCATATTTAAAACAAAACATAGACATAGTCTTTCCCTTTCCCTTGACACATATGCTTTCATAACTTAGGAGGCTAAATTTGAATTTAGAATTCTCAAGCTCTTCTGGGTTCCACACCAGAAAGTGGTGGTGTGGGAAGAGCCATCCTCAGCACAAATGCCGGGGGCCATCTCTTCTGCCCGCCTCAGTGCTGACCACACCAACCACATGCTCATTCATGTGGACTCTAGCTCACATGTTTAAGTCCCAGTTACACACCCTGAGACATTCTTTTCAACCCACTCAGGTTTTAGCACTCACTCCCAGGCAATACCTGCATGGATGTCCTTGTCCTGCTCAGAGCCCAGGTCCCCTTTCTAGGTACCGCTGCTCCCCACACCCTCTTCCACCATGAAGATTCCTACCTTGCTAATCCTGAGGCTTTAGGGTTAAAATTGTTGAAGGAGGGAAGACAAGAGGAGAAGAGGGCAGAGGAGGGAAGGAAAAAAGGTAGAAGAAGAGAAAGAAGAGCAATGTTGATTTACCTTCATCATGGAGAATATGAGCATAATCTGAATTAATATTAATATAATATTAGAAAACACTTCTTTTGCATCTGAAAACAATAAAGATTTACTTGTTACATGACTTTTTAATTATTATTCCTTTTTCTCCTTGGTCAGATAAACTCATGCTGTGATATTCATTTAACATGGAAAAACTGAGAAAGAGTTTTCACTAGGTTATATGGCAAATGATTAACTGAGTTAGGATAAAAAATTGGAGGGTCAAATCTATTATCTTGTTTCTACTACCTTTGTTTAGCTAGCTCCTGACTTTTTTTTTTTTTTTTTTAGAAATTATGGGTAGAGTTAGTGTCTATACGGTGTGATGTGAAGGCTACTGCAAGGTTCCAAATATCCATTGGAAAAAAAAAATCTTCATTGGTCTGTCATGTCTCCACTTCTCCTGCATGCTCTGAAATTCATGACTTGTGACCTAGATTGGGAAGTAACACAAATAAACAAAAACACCACTGGAGTATGTATTTAAATACATCTAAAGTATGTCAATTGCCTGAAAGACAGCTGGCTTTAAAGAAAGAATCCTTTAAACATCTGCTATTTATGATTTATGTGACACGTTCAATTAACAAATACCAACAAATACTCCCCTAGAGAGATGACAGTGAACTGGATGGACAATGGTCCTATCTTCAGGGAATATCGCAGTACAAATATGATGAATATTACAAAAACAGAAACCAAAGGCACTTGCATGAGGTATAATATGGGGAACTAACCTGGTAAACTGGAGGCTTGAAGAAAATAGGAATTAGCTAAGTGACCTAGGAAAGGTCAGCAGGAGAAGGGAGGGGGCAGCAGAGTCTGCTAGGCAGAGAGAAAAGGATATACTAAGGCTCTAAAAGTAGAGAATCTTAAGAGTGGTGAGAAGTAGGAGGAAGGGTGGCCAGAGATAAGGTAAAGATACAAGCCAGGAGAGGAGAGGCTGGGGTACAGAGGGCATTGTAAGCCACGGTAAGAAGTAGAGGCTTTATCCCAAGGGCAGTAGAAAACCAGTGAAGTGTTTTAAACAGATTTACATTTTTAAAAGGTCACTAGTGTGGTAAATAGACTGTAGGGGCAAGGGTCCTCCTGGGGAAACCAGTCAGGAGGTATTTTGGTCTAAGTGGGAGACAGTGATGAGAGTGGGATAAACAGAAAAGGACAAGCTTGTGATATTTAGGAGTTAGAATTGATAGGACCTCGTGATTCAATGGAGGAAGGAGCAAGAGTCAAAACTGATTCCTTATCTTTTTCTTGGAAGTGCTTGTGACAATTACAACTAGTTACTTGTCTGTCTGCCTTCCCCACAGAATTGTAAGCACCTCAAGGACAGGGGGTTCATCTTAAACGGTTTATCCCTCACCTACATGCTGTGGCAGAGTGTGTGGCACATAGAGGTATTTCAAAACTATTTGTTGGTTAAATTATATTTTTGGTTCTGAGCAACGGGGTTTATGGTGGTGCCATTCTCACCGAGTTATGAACATGGAGATAAGGAAGCAGTTTGGGGGATGAGTTTAGTTTTGATGGCGCTATGTTGTAGATACCTGTGAGACATCCAAGTGGAAATGTCCTAGAAGCAACTGGAAACAAAAATCTAAACCTTAGGGGTGGGGGGTGCTAAGCAGAAAGGGGAGAAGCACAGAGATGGCAATCAAAGGCGGGAAGTCTATGGGCTAGCCTAATTAGGATGAATGAGAAAAGAGACCCTAGGCTTGGAGCAGCAGCGCACACCTGTAATCCTAGTACTCTGGGAGGCCAAGGTGGTGAACAGTTTGAGCTCAGGAGTTCAAGACCAGCCTGAGCAAAAGAGTGAGACCCCCCATCTGTACTAAAAATAGAAAAACTGAGGCAAGAGGATTCCTTGAGCCTAAGAGTTGGAGGTTGCTGTGAGCTACAGTGATGCCACAGTGACAATGTGAGACTCTGTCTCCAAAAAAAAAAAAAAAAAAAGGAAAAAAAGAAAGAAAAAGGAAAGAAAAGAGGCCCTAGCGGATACTCTAATATCTCCAACAAAAGAGACAGAGAAGGGGTAGTCAAATGGCCTTGTGAGGTTTAAGGGAAGAATATCTTAGAAAAAAGAAGGAAGTGACAGTGTCCAAAGCTTCCAAGAAATCAAACAATGGAGGTAATTGACAGTTTCAATATAGTTGTGGGCAAAAGCCAGAGTGAATTAAGGTGAAAGTGGAAAGGGAGAAAAATGAATTTAACAAGTCCCAGCTCACTAATTCATTTAACAGATTAGTCAGTTGTCATCTTTGAAGGATTTATTTAGAGAGGATAAAACAAAAAACATGAATTTTTTAAAAAGAGAGACTAGAATGTGACAACTAGAGAGTAACAAAAGGCCTTAAGTCTTTTATGAGGCAATAACATGGAGGCTCAGGACAAGAGGGAGGTTTCCAGGGTGAGGACCTAGGAGTGGGAGGGGGTAGTGCAGATAACTTCCATTATTTCATCATTTTGCCTTAGGTCAACCTTAACCTTTGCCTTCAAAAAGGTCAAAGATTCACTGCCAGGATTTAATTAACCAATGGAACTTCACTGCTCACAGATACTATTAAGGATGTTAGCAAGATAAAGGTCTGTTGAGAAATTTTAGGACAGTTCTCTAAGCTTCCAACCTCTCCTCCTCAAAGAAGTTATCCAAAAGAGACAGCAAAGAATATTAAAAAACAAAAACAAGGCTGGGTACAGTGGCTCACACCTGTAATCCTAGCACTCTGGAAAAGTGAGGCAAAAAGATTGTTTGAGCAAGAGTGAGACCTTGTCTCTATTAAAAGTAGAAAAACTAGCCAGGTCTTGTGGCTGGCACCTGTAGTCCCAGCTACTTGGGAGGCTGAGACAGGAGGATCACTTGAGCCCCGGGGGGTTTGAGGTTGCTGTGAGTTATGCCAGGGCACTCTAGCCTGGGCAAGAGAGTGACTCTGTCTCAGAAAACAAAATGAAACAACAACAGACAAGAACAAAACCTCTCTAAGCTGAGAAATTGAGATTAATGATTAACCTCTTTAAAAAGAAATTGTTTTTTGGTTCAGAGATGTGATTTACTATATATCATAATTCTTGCTTCTTATCTAGTGATAGGAATATTAGGAGGACTAATGAAACTATTTGTGTGTAATTCTTTAAACATTTTTTGCTTTTTTTTTTTCCATTTTTAAAATTTTGGGGTTTTTTGAGGCAGAGTCTTACACTGTTATCCCAGGCTAGAGTGCCATGGCAATAGCTTAGCTCACAGCAACCTCAAACTCTTAGATTTAAGCAATCCTCCTGCCTCAGCTTCCCAAGTAGCAGGGACTATAGGCACCCTCTAATTTTAGTAGAGACAGGGTCTTGTTACTGCTCTTGCTCAGGCTGGTCTCGGGAGATCAATTGATCTTCTTGCCTGGGCATCCCAGGGGAGTGCTGGGATTGCAGATGTGAGCCACCATGCCTGGTTGGAATTCTTTATATCTTAAAGTCAATGATAAAAATGCAAAGTGACACTTCCTTTCCTAAGGGTTAATAAATTAAACATTAACCTAAAGTGCCATTTACCACTGGAGGTTTATATATTCAGTTCATTGCTAACTATACCATCTATGGATAATAGAAAGATAAAATACAGATTCTGTTCCTGCTCTCAAAATTTCTAAAATTACATGATCAGGAAAAGTTGGCATGAAAAATGCCTTTTCAAATCTTTATTACAGAAAACAAGACCCTCACAACATCCCTGACCTCTGAGGTCTCAAACTGACCTGCAAGTGACCTTGGGTCCTGATAGCTCTACAGTCAGGGGCCCACACACTCCTTCTACTTAAGCTTACTAGCCAGTTCTCAGCTCCTTTGCTTCCTGAAGGCTGTATCTTCCTAGTCTAAGGGACCAAGGAAGGGTCTCCTCTTCCCTGGATTCCCCGTGTCCAATCATTTTCACCACCACCTACCATATAACTTCTGGTTCAGAAGAGGTTAAAGTTGATTTGAATAGCAATTTGAGTTTAAGAGTACAGAAAGCCAAATTTCTACCCAGAAAGTACTATCTCCACGGCACATATAAGTAGATGTGTTAGTTCAGAAAAGCAAAGTTCAGAAGTAAAGAGATGATATGAAAGCTATTCTTTCATTGCACTTTGGTAAATGCAAACATGTTTTTGTGTGTATGTGTTTCTCCCCAAGCTCTGTTCCCAGCCAACAGTAGTGATAATGAAAATCAAGGGGCTTAGAGGCAAGCTCAAAAATATTCAAGGTTGGAACTCCAGAAAGATGAGTCTTCATTTCCCTCAACCTTCACCTATCTCTTCTCTCTCCTCTGCTGAGTTTTCTGGACAACATGAACTCCTTCCTATAAACATTTCCATCCATTGTTACAACCTAGAAGAGAACACTTGAGTTTGTTCCTAAAATGAATTCATTCTACAAATACTTATTAAGTTCCTTTTATTTAAGTCATGCCACATACCCCAGATACGAATGTGGATTACATGTGATCCTTGGCTTCAAAAAATTTATGATTTAATGGTGATTCAAGAAAAAAAGAAATTCATAAAATTTTGGAGATCTAAAGCATTTTCTGGAATATAAAAGCAATAATAGAGAGTCTTCTTTTGTAGCTAAGTACCATCTTCTGATTTTGTATTATTGAAAACAGGACTCAGTGTCCAAATACACCTGTGTAGGCACATAATCTTAGATGTTTGCACTGTTAAATTTTAAACTTGTTCTCAAGTAGAGGGCTTTTGCAATTCATTCATTGTTGGGTTTGTTTTTGAGGTATTTCTTAATAGTGAAGGACTTACCGGATGATTAAAGCATACTCACCAATTTTGAGAGTCAAAGGGCATGTCTGACAATAAACACGAGGAGTGATGTTTAGGAATTTTCTGTTTTCCCTGGTTTTGGTGGCTTTGTTTGCCTTAGTTAAAGAGACATTTGCCTAATTGTTATGTAGAACTCATATTTAAAATCAGCTTTGCAATGCTCAGTTTTGACATTTTCTATTTTGATGATTCATTTGACTATTTGAAGAGTATTTTTCCCGTTTAATATCTGGGCTTCTAATTTCAAACACTTGGCATTTGAAACTGAGATACACAGCCAAAGTGAGACAAAAGTTCAAAATGTTTAACCACAATTGCTATCTAACCTTTATTCTTTTTCTTTTATGTTTTTAATTACGTACTCCAAAATTTTAACTATAATGATTCTAAATTATAGTGTGTGTACTTTCAGTATTAATGAATGTTGAGTAGATAAATATACAGCTATACAGAAGATAGCCCATATGCTCAAAGTCAAGTCAGTAATCTTGTATATAATAAATATTTAATCTTCATTTCATTCTTTCATTCAACTAACATGTATTGAGGGTCTTCTAAGGGATAGGCACTGTTCTAGTTGTTGAGGATTCATCAGTGCACAAAACTGACAAACGGCTCTCCTCCTGTAGTGTTGACATTTTAGTGAAGTTTACATTTATTTAACCAAAAATTTCAAATAGCCATTTTTGAGGATGAACTCCATTTGCATGAGGGAAGGGAGATGAATGAGAAGAAGCCCAAGTCATTTGAGAGCTGCAGAGTGGTATAAAGGGCCACTGGATTTGCAATCAGAAGACATTAATTGGAGCCCTAGCTATACTAATTCTCCTTGTTATTTTCTGGTTCTTAGTTTTTCATAATCTCAAAAGTCCCTGTGTTGGCTCGGCGCCTATAGCTCAACCGGCTAAGGCGCCAGCCACGTACACCTAAGGTGGCAGGTTCGAATCCCCAGCCCGGACCCGCCAAACAACAATGACAGCTGCAACCAAATAAAAAAATAGCCGGGCGTTGTGGC
>CAUYTI010058942.1:0-30080 GCA_963575145.1 Galago senegalensis | reverse complement strand
CTTGCCTCCGCCTCCCAAGTAGCTGGGACCACAGGCGCCCGCCACAAGGCCCGGCTATTTCTTGGTTGCAGCCGTCATTGTTGTTTGGTGGGCCCGGGCTGGGGATTCGAACCCGCCACCTTAGGTGTACGTGGCTGGCGCGTTAGCCCATTGAGCTATAGGCGCCGAGCCCAAAATGGGGGTCTTATGACCAGTCATCAGACAAGCAGGTTGGGGTGGACAGGTGGGGAAAGTTCAGAGTCCTGTCTTGGGGAGCAAAAGGAGCAGATGAAAGAGAGAAAGAGATTGATTCTGTTTTCTGAGGTCTCTCCTGCTTCCTAAGGGCCCCAACTTTACAATAATGGGTTAGGAGTGACAAGCCAGGAGGTGGTGAGGAGCAATCTACAGATATAAAGTGACATGCATGTGCGTGTAAGAATATCACAGGGGTGATGGGATAGATCAAGTCAAATGGGCGGATCTGTGAAAAGAAATCTAGGACTTTCCAGACACTCCACTAGAATTATCTAACTTCAACCTCCCCCAAATCCCTGCAGAATAAAAAGCACTGTCCCTACTTTTCACCTGGGGAAACTGAGGCCCAGGAAGTCAAGCAACCCAAAGCATTAGACAGAAGCCAGCATTGGGACCAAGGCCTGACAGAGTGGGGATGGGGTGCTATTGGCAAGGCCAGGGATCAGCACCTGGGGGGACATCCATTTGGCTGTGTTCCCACTGGCCCTTCCCACCAGGAGATGCCTGGAGGGTCCTTGCCCTGAAGTGGGGGTTCAGAAACTCTTCCCAAGGGTGGGACGTAGGGGGTTTGGGTCAGGGGAGAGGAGACTTCTCCTGCAGGTGTTCCCCCCACCTTTCAATGCCTTGAGACTCCTGCAGCCACAGCGCACTCTGGGACAGATCCCTGTGGGGTAGGCAGACACGGCTGGCTGAAAACCCTCCTAGGTCTCCTGGACAGAGAGCTCTGTGACCCTTAAGTGGTGGGCACTGCACAAGGTGAGTCCCCAGGACTGAACCTCTACTGCAGCCTGCGGTTCCTGGTGGCAGGATGAACCCAGATGGATTATTTGGTCTGTATGGGGCTTTGGGCCCATTTACTCCCCCCCCCATCAATTACTTAATGTTAATTTAACCAGAAAACCACAGATTAGCTGAAAATGGAATTTTACAATCTTGTTACCTCCAAAGTGGGGAAGCTTGTCTTCTGCTTTTTTTAAATGATGTAAAATTGCTTTTAAATGCCGAGATGGAAAGCCTACGTTATTAAAATGGCATGCATCACACACCATTAGCTTTATTATGTTACTTATTATTGTTCTTTATAATTTTGTATTCTTAAGTGCCAGGAAACAGAGGTCTCCATGACAATCTAAAGTAAAAGAATCTTTTAGAAAATTAGTTTTAGGAGGGAGAACTGGCAGACCACAGTGGGTTTCTTTTGACTGGCCAAAAGAAACATAAGAGAGAGTTACATTGCTAACTTAGAATATTACTAAAAATCTCAGATAAAATTTTCCCAAACACCATAAACATTAGATACTCAGAACAAATACCTCTCTTGTTTGAAATGGTTTTTTCTCAATGCTCAGATTTTTGAGATTTAGTTTTAAAAGTTTAACTTCTCCAATTTTTCAGATCTATCTCTGGGAGGGATCCTTCCTGAAACAGTAGAGGAGGGAGCTGACAGCAGGGCCCTTGTAACAGGAGAATCAGTAAACATCAGTACGCTCTGTTTTCTGAAAAGGAGCAGCGGTGTTAAATAAGTGGGTAGGTGCTTGCTGTGTACCTGGATCATAACAGAAGTTTTCAGGTACATGAAAGTCAAGAAATGTAAAATCTGCACAGACAGAAACAAATGAAGCCTTCCGAGCAACGTTGATAAGAGCTAAAACTTGCAGAGTTGAATCAGAAAGGACAACTGTATTTCTTGGAAGTGAAATAATGGACCAGACACATTCTGTCTCAAAACTGTGTGCCTAGAGCTGGGCTGGAGCAATCTAGGGATCTTAGGAACATGTATGAAGGGTTCCCAGTGCTGGAGGCTGGACTGGCTGGCAGAGAGACCTGCAGACAGGAGTGCAGGAGAGGGAAGAGAGGAGGGATGCTCGGCCAGCAGAGGGATGAAGCCCAGACAGCCACTGGTGAGCTGGTGGGCCCTGCTCTGCAGACAGAGGGGGCGGAGCCAGATGAGGACTTTGTCCATGAGCTAATAAGAGTTCTCAATGAGCTTCACGGATAGCACAGCATGAATTTACAGAAGTAAATACTTGACTCTTGTAAGTCAACATATGAATGGGAAAATAGGAGAGTTTTTGTTCAGATCCTCTAAAGAAAGAAGGTCAAGTGGAATAAATATCTCCGAACATGAAGCAAAAATACAAAGAGAGTAAATCATGAAGGAAAGACTCGGAGAACAGATCCAAGGAGCTTAAACATGCGCCAAAACATAACTTCAGAAGAAGGAAAGGGAAGAGTGGAGACAAGGTCGAAGTGAAAAGGAAATGTCCCTGATCTAAGTGCAGAATTAGACCTCCAAGTGGGCAGGGCTGGCTCTGTCCTAAGCAATATCGACGTTCTGGAAGAGGTGGAACCATAGGTCCCAGGACAGAGGAGTGATTGCCAGGGGTGAGGATGGGGGAGGATTTGCCCATGGTGGCATGAAGGAATTTTCTGGGATGACGGAAATGTTCTCTAAGTCCTGTGGTGGTGGTTACGTGACTGGACACAGCCCCTCAAAATGCATCAAACCATTAGCGTACACAGAGTGAATTTAATTGCAGTCAAATCATCTCTTAATCAACCTAGTCTAAACAAGCCATGTTTTCTAATTCTTTCTAACTATGAAAAGGGGCATTCTGGGCTTTCCTGTTAAGCCAACCCAGGTTACCTTTTTGTGCATTTCCATATCTAGAGTTTCTAGAAGGGATGAGCATTTTTCTTTCATTTATTACAGTCACGTGTGGCCTAAAGATATTTCAGTCAGTGACAAATCACATATTAGAATGGGAGTCCCCTAATGGCTTAATGGAGCAGAAGCCTTCCTGTCTCCTAGTGATGCTGAGATCACCATTACGTCTGAACACACATTACTCCTTGTGGTGAATCTGCTGTAACAAGCCTACCACACCCTCGTTGTGTAAACATAGCACCTGCCCCATACAATTACATATGGTACGTGATACTTGATAATAGACAACTACGTCACTGGTTCATGTCACTATACTATACTTGTTATCATTATTGTAGAATGTACCTTTCCACTTATAAGTCTTGTTACCTGTAGAACTACCCCAGGAGGGACCCAGAAGAAGGCATTGTCATCACAGGAGATGGCAGGTCCATGTGTGTTCCTGCCCCCAAAGGCCTTCGGGTGCGACAAGACGTGAAGGTAAAGACAGTGACGCTGATAACCAAAAAAGTTGACAAAGTAAACAAAAAAGTAAAAATAGAAGGAGCGTAGAGAATGAAGACAAAATCTCTGTACAGCTATACAATGTGTGTGTCATAGCAAGAGAGTCCAAAAATTAAAAAACAATGTAAAGTATACAAAGTAAAAAGGTTACAGTGGGCTGAGATTAATTTGTTATTGGAGGAAACAGTTTGTTATATAAACTTAGTGTCCCCTAAGCGTGCGATGTGGATAGAGTCTGCGGCCAGCACCATGGCCTCTGGGGCCTGCACACGCACCACCACAAGCTCTATCCACAGTAAGTGTCCCATATCTTCTACTCCACATTTTTACTGTACTTTTTCTACATGTGGATATGTTTAGATCACAGGTATGGACTGTCATGTCTCCGCTGCCTGTTGTCTGTGTTCAGCACAGTCACATAGGCCACGTGCACAGCCTCATGTGTGGGACCCCGTCTGGGTCTATGGAGCACACTCTCCCATGTCCATAGGATAATTTGAATTGCCTAATGACACATTCCCCTTGGTGACATGTGACTGTCTGAGATGTCTGTAGTCTCCAGTGGGGCTGGGTGAGGGTAAGATGACATGAGGCAGACAGAAGGGGGACAGAGTGGGGGCACACCTCCTCAGAGCCCCCACACCCTGCTCTGCCCATTCTTTCTCTCCAACCCATTCTCCTAGAGCCCGTCCCTGCTCCCCTAGGCTAACTGTGGCCTTCTCTGAGGCCTGCAGGTATGCAGTGGTGACCATAAGTTGTGCTTTGCAAGAACATACTGCACTTTTTCAGCATCAAGTGAAATAAATTCCATAACCGTGGTGTATTAGTCGAGGTCCTCCCAGAGTGACAGACCTACAGGATGTAGGTAGACAGACGGACAGGTAGACAAATGAGAGGGGACTTACTAGGGAGATTGGCTCATGTAAGCATGAACCTGAGAACTCCCAGGATGGGCCGTTTGCAGGCTGGAGACCCTGGGATGCTCACTGCGGCTCAGTCCAAGTGAGCAGGCCTTGGAACCAGGGATGCTGATGGTGTAACTCTCAGTCTGAGGCTGAGGTCAGTCCTGGAGTCCAAAACCAGGAGGCCTGGAGTGGCCATCTGGGGACAGGACTGAAGGCGCATACCCCTCCCACAGAGTGGCTGGACACTTGCAGCTTCTCTATGTTTGTTCCCTCTGGGGCCCAGCAGATCAGACAGCACCTGCCCCCTCTGAGGGCGGGTCTTCCCCACCGAGTCCTCTGTCACCCTCCCCTCACAAACACCCCACACAGTGCGGTACCAGGTTCCTAGGTATTCCTAACATCGTGGACACCTGCAAGTATCCTTCACAGCTAGAGGTGTCATTTTGCTCTGCTACTTAACTTTTGCGGACCTGACATGTATGAAATGGTAACTCACTGAAAATTATTAATTGAAATATTTGATTTCATTTTAATTTGCATTTCCCTGATCACTACAGAGATCAAACACCTTTTCACAGTTCCCAGCCTAACATTCTTGGATTCTTTGATTCTTTGCCACGAGTTGAGCCTTTATGTCTTTTGCCTATTTTTGTTTAGTGGTTTGTCGTTTCTTTCTGTAAAGTGTTCTGGTTACACATCCTTAGCTGGCCAGATGAAATAAAAATATCCTTTCTATCTTATTGCTTGACTTTTAACTTTGTTTATATCTGTCTCACAAAATCTTTTGCTTTTGGCGTAACAGAGTTCAGCAGCTCTCACGTTACCTTTTATGTCATTTGACAATGCGTTCCCTGTCCTGACATCCTGTAAGTACCAAACAAAATTTTCTTATAAAAATGTTAAGGTTTGCTTTGCACATTTAGGTCTTTAATCTAGACTGCATTCTTTCATTCTTTATATGCATGGCGTGATATAGGAAAATAAATGTACCTATTTTTCTATAGGACAGCCAGTTGTCCAGCACTGTTTATTAAGAACTGATATTTCTCTATTAATATAATTCTATCTTTGTGTCACAAGTCTGTATAACATAGGAAGAATTCAGTTTCCAGACTATTTTCTTCACTGGCTGATGTATCTAAACATATTTTAAAAACAAATGCTTCTTTAAAACCAATATCTTCTATTTTAAATAATGTTATTTTTGTGCTTTATGCTGTTGTGTGTGTGTCAGATTGGGAAGCTGCATTCTTGTGTCACCATGAATCTGTCCTCTCTCATAAGGTGAAGCTGATAGTCTGGGTAGTGGAGCTGAGACAGCATAGTGGCACCTCGTTCTGTCTCAGAATTGCCTATAAGGCCTCATAATCATCATTCTTTTCAGTCCTGATCATGGTCTCAGGAGGAACTGGTATAATTGGGAGTCACCTTACTTGGAAACGATCAGTAAATATTTGAATGATAGGTAGTTTACATTTATCTATAGACTGAGAGTATTCTTAATACGTAAGACATGGTAATGCAAATCTTAGGAAGTATTGTCCCCAGTAATGTTATTTACTTTCTTTTAGAACTCCCTGTGTTTCTTTTTTTTTTTTTAATTGAATGGTAACTATGTACATTAATGCACTTCTGGGGTACAGTGTGGGGTTTTCACATACAATTTGAAACACTTCATCAAACTGGTTAACATAGCCTTCATGTCATTTACCTAGTTATTATGCCAACACGTTCATATTCTACTCTTAGAAAGGGTCACTTGTACCCTTGTAAGATAAACCTCAGAAGTGATCCCTCCAATCCTCCTCCCTCCACCCATTTCCCCCCTCCCCTTTCCTCCCCCCCTGTATTCTTAGGCTGTTATTAGATTATAGCTTTCATATAAAAGATATAAATTAATTTCATAATAGAACTCCCTGTGTTTCTTAACTGGGCACATGGCATGAAATTTAGCATTGCACACTTCCAAATTGCTGAGCAATGTACCCAGCCTTTAAAACGTACATGGGGGAATCATTGCAGTGGGATGTATGGGGCATCTTGGATTCATGTTATTTTCTGAAATAAGATGCGCTTGAGAAATAATCACTATGTTTCTTTTTTCTACTTTACATGTCTTGAGAATCAGACATGATGGCAGCTGTGGTGGACAGACCCTAAGGTGACCTCTCCCAGGACTCCCACCTCCTGGTGTTCACACCTCTGTGTGATCCCTTCCCCCACTGGGGCAGGAGATGTGGTTGCTTAAACAGATTGTGTGTCAAGGCAGTGAGCTGTCCTTCCCTTGACCAGGACGTTATATTAGTCTCTGTGTCCTGCAGACTGGCTCTGGCCCCTATCTCTGTGTCTGACTTTGCAGAGCAAGCTGTCATGAGTCAGCCTCACAAGTGCAATGGCACAAAGTCTGTTGATGTCACGAGGGAGCTTTCCCAGCCAAGGTAACATGGTGACTTCAGCTTGAGAGACCCTGAGCTGAGGACCGGTTGGGCAGTGCCTGGACTCTGACCTCCAGATATTGGAGATAACACACACATGTTGTTTCAAGCAATAATGTTTGCACTCATCGTTGTGTTGCAATGGAAAACCAATACGTTGACTTACAGATTATTTCTGAAAGTCACTTTCCTGGCTAATGCCCATGTTTGCTGGAATGTTCCAACCAGTTCCACTGAGTTTGTGTTTATCCAGATAAGAGATATGAGAATGTTTACATTAACTCTTTCCCAGGGCCTATTATATTGACTTGTAGCCGAATGCTCACGGGAGGCTCAGAAACATGGACTACCGTCTGCTTTTCCCTGCCTGCTTTTTGTTCGCTCTCCAAGTCAGATCCTTGAGCTTGCAGGCTCTGGCAGGGAAGGGCCCTCATCTTTCCAGTTCCTGCTGTGTCCTCAGCATCCAGCAGGGGCCTGGTACTGAGGGGCTCAGGAAACATTTGTTGGAAGAATAGGCAAAGAAGCAAATAGCTGCCATCATATTCTTGATATCGTTTCCATAATTCTCTGTCTCAAACCCTGCAGCGAGTGCTTTCTGTGTGTGTTCTCTCCCTCAGTCATTAGCACAGCCTCTGATCTGGGGGAAACTGAGATTCCCAGAGATCAATAAGGGCCCAAGATGGAGCAGAGATTCAGCAGCTGTAGCAGTGCTGGGGGTGGGAGGGCTTCTCTGTCTCATACACGTCTCTATTTAAACATATCTAAACACTCACAAGCAACTATATGTGTGCACAGACATATACATTATATATGTAAAATACATTCACGTGTTTACATGATTTATTTACTAATATGTATATATTTGATAAAAAGATTGACATTCCTTTCTATCTGCCCTGATCTCTTCCTCTCAAGGGAGGGCATTCTGAATCTCATTGGGACCCCCAAGGTTTTCACACCTGCTTGTCCTGTGAACTGTGGACACTCCCCAGGGCTGTAGATGATGCTTGAGTCCCTGCTTTCCTCTGCCCCTTGGAAATGTCTGCATTCGCGCCCAGTGTCCTTGCTCTTTGGAGAGTTTCTGTAAGAGCCCACGCGTCTGTGAGCGGTGAGTAAAGGCACCCCAGGAGAGGGCTGGCAGCCGCTCAGTGCTTACTCTGTGACTTTAAATGACTGACTTTACCGTGTTAATCTCCTGACATTCTTAGGAGGGAGGTGCTATGATGCTGCTGCTCTCAAAGTAGGGAAAACAGGCCCAGAGTAAACTGGTCCTAAAGAAATTCAGTGAGGATTCAAGGCAGCTCCTGGTTTAGATCCAACACCAGAGGCTGCCCCTGTGAGCACATCAGGAACTAAAAGGAGAGAAGAGAGAAAGATCTTTGTGGGGTTATTTTATTGTTGTTGCTTGTTTTCTTTTTATTGTCTACAGGCAAGAACCCATAGAGACAAGTGCTCACACCTTGTTTTGGATAGAGGGACCCGAGGAACTGCATGGTGTAGCCCAGTGGTACAGACAGCCTCCCCGACAGTCAGGTCCCTTCCTTGGGGTGCAGGGGCAGGCAGTAGGGTGACAGGCATTTGTAGTCCAGGGGTGAATGCTGTGCCTTTGAGGGGCTGGGTGACGTGTTTGGGGGGACAGAGGTGACAGTAAGGTACCCTGCTGTCACAGATGGTGTCTATGACGTGCAAAGAACCAACCCCAGAAAAGTATTAGATAAGATGGGATCCAGTTAAACATGATAAGCCAAGATTTGAAATGTGAGCTGTTCTGTGTTACATCAAGGCCCACGTAAATGCACTTTAACTCTGGTTTTCACAGGGCTCCAGGCAAGGGGGCAGATAAGGGGGAAATGCCCAAGGCAGAGCCTTCCTACAAAGGCAGGGAGTGCTGACCACCTCACCTCCTTCCTCCAGTTCAGCTGGGGTTGCTGGGAAGGCTGATGCCTGACACTCCCTCTTCAGCATCGAGTGACCTACATGAGACAGTTCTAGTAAAATTAGAGATTTACCAGGAGATAGAGTTTCCTTTTCATTAAATCCACGTGCTTGCCGGAAGCTAACAGAGGTCATAAGAAAATAGTGAATGAAATGCCCACTACTGATTGAGTTATGCTAATTTTAGTTGTGATAAAACCGCCAGTTTTCATTTGCAAAAACTGCAATGTGTGTTGAGGCAGAACTCCGCTGCTGCTGGGCGTGACCTTACAGGCCGCTGCCCATGAAGCAGTCGTCAGGTGTCTGGGGCCCGCATGAGGCCTCTAGGTTTTTCCTCACTCTATGTGAGACCGCTTAGTTACCGAATAGTCTAACTGATATTATCAGGGTGACTTTAGGCCTTTTCAGCCAAATGACTTAACCAGGACACTTTACACTCTCTCAGGTTGTGCCAAAGACAGACTCCCGACCGCCTCTATTCCGGGATTGGCACCTAAGCTCTCCAGTGCCCCCATCCTCCTCTCAGTAATGTGGGGGACAGGGAGGAGACGCTAACACCTCCTTACGGACCAACCGTGTGAAGGCAAGGACCATATTCCCATGTTCAGTCCATGTCTAGAAAGCGCTCGATCCCTGTTGATGGACTAAACTTTGAGACACTGTTGAGAACATAGCCCGAAAGATAAACAGGCCTCATTTCCTTTTCTTGCTTTGCCCCCAGAGATCTTTCCTAGACTCTTATTAGGATATAGGAAGCAATTATTGAGTAAAACTCAAGAGTGGGACAGTACAAATATGGTAGGATGTTTAAAGCCTTTTATTCCTTTGCTGTTCTGTAAACATACAGAGACTCACAGGCGATTGTTTTATTACTCATTGAATATTCTGCAGGTGTGAGTTTAATAACAAGCCAGACAGCTGTGCTAAATGCTGGGACTGCAGCAACCAAACCCTGGGAGCATATTTTCCAGGTCTGACAGCTTCACAGGGACAAAGGGCACATAGTGGAGGCAAGTTAGTGACTGAGAGGGCCTTGGGGTTGCGGGAAGGAGCAGATGTCCTCTAGACTGAGCAGATGGTGCCAGCTGTGGGCCACGACTCCAGGGTGAAAACAGGGAAGACAGCAGAGGACCCAAAAGAAGAGAAGTACGGCTGGAATGCAGCACCTCAAAATGGGAGTCTGGAGAAAGAGGCGAGGAGACCCAGAAGGCTTTGAGAACTGAGCCAGTAGTTGACATCAGCGCGTCCTGGGCAGAGTTACCAAAGCATTGTAAGCATAGGAGTGGCCTGGCCACACCTCCGCCAGCACGAGTTAGTCAGACGGAACAGAGTGAAGACATTCTAGTGAGGACAGGAACATGCCGCCGTCACTCCTCAGGCATCTTCGGTTGCCCCAGTGACTTGCTTCATATTTTATTCTTTGTTTTTGTCTTTATGACTTAGATTCAGTTTTTAAAGTCTTTGCAGCTGCATCACTAAGGTGGGTTAACTACACGCATTAGTTTGCTAGGGGTGCTGTAGCTAAGTCCCACAGACAGGGCCGCTTCAACAATGGAAACATCCTCACACACTTCTGGAGCTTGAAAGGCTGTGACAGGGGTGTCTGCAGGCTGGTTTCTTCTGAGCCTCTCTCCTTGGCTTGCAGATGGTGTCATCTCCCTGTGTCTTCACGTTGCATTCCTTTTATGGCCATTTGTGTCCTAATTTCTTCTTCTTATAAGGACAGCAGTCATATAGGCCCACCCTATTAGCCTCATTTTAGCTTAATTACTTCTGTGCCTACTAACACAGTCACATTTTGAGGGCTCAAACACGTGAATTTTGGAGTGTGGCAGTGGAGATGCAGTTCAGCCCACCACACTCCATAACACTCTGCTTAAATAAAATGCTTTCCCCAAGGTGTTGCTGCAAACTATTTTGAAGCAGAGCCAAGAGATACTTTCTTGAAACTTTGGAAACTCAACCAGTCAAATTTAATTTCTTAATCCATTTACTAGGTTAGCGCCTCTGCACACAATGTCCTCCTCTGGAGAAAAGCCTGTGGCCAATGAATCTATGATCTATGTGATTGAATCACAAAAGATGCCCTCCCCACATCAATTCCTTTTATCTGTTTCCAGTAAGGAAAAAAGAGAAGGCTTGTGGGCATGTTTACATTTCATGTTTAAACAAAAATAAAAGGAATTTGACACTGTTAAGCCAGGCCATGCTACATGTCAATGTGAGATGAGGAATTCTCAGGCCAGGTGGTGCACTGCACCTGTGCACAGGTGCTCAGTGTTCTCCACGTACCTGAACTAGAACGCGGACATGAGAGAGGACGAGGAGGGACCTGGTCGACACCACAGCAGTATTTGTGCCTATTTAATGATGCTGTTGCTTTAAAAGCCTTTAATGCTTTTTAATGAACTTAAAAGCCATACGTTGTCTTAAATATTTCTCCTTTTTTCCCCATTTCACTGTGGCTTACATCATATTCTCTTACATAAAAATTCCTCTCCAGACTGAAATTCTTCATGCTGACATCTGTCCAAAAATGTTTCTTCTGCAACTTGCAGTCATAGCTACTTGTTTTAATACCACCACCTCCTTCTTCCTGCTGTCATGTTCTTACAGAAAAGGCAAGTGAAAAGAAAACATTGCTCCTGGGAGGCTAGGAGGTGCAGACGTATTCTCTGTCAAGTGATTCGCCATAGTTATATAACCAGTAGAAAACAAACACACTCGCACTACAATCAGGAAACTCCAGTTTGCTCTATTTTTAAAAACCTCGGTCTGCTTTCTTAAGAAGAGTCAGCTGAAGTCAGAGTTTACAGATTCGTTATCAGCAAAGACATCCTACATAATCTTTGGTCTAAAAACTGCCTGTTCAAAAACAGCTGGCTGACAAAAGGTAGACCAGATGCTGCAGGTAGCATGGTACCCATTTTCAGAGTCCAAAGCCTTACCACTGTCAGAAACGGGAGAACTGAGGTGACAGAAAAAAAAATCAGTGATGAAGAATGACATACTAAAGCAGAAATTCATAATTAACTGGTTAACAAGTAACGTACAAAGTGAAAGGCCTCTGACCTTGAAATCTTCTCTAAGTATCCAGGGCCGATATGTTTCTGTAAGATTTTTAATCTCTTTGATATGAGACCAGGGATTACTTGAAACTTAGTTATTAAATATTCTAAATGACTGCGTCATACAGTCACCTTACATTTAATGTGAGCTCAAGGAAATTTTTTTTTTTTTTTTTGCAGTTTTTGGCTGGGGCTGGGTTAGAACCCACCACCTCCAGTATATGGGGCTGGCGCCCTATTCCTTGAGCTACAGGTGCCACCCAACTCAAGGAAAATTTTGAGTGAGATAAACATTTTATTACAAAGACTTTCTGAAAGTCTTAAAGAGAGAGAGAGAGAGAGAGTGTGTGTATATATTTAGAGAGAGACAGACTTCAAGGAAAATGGAGTAGATGCACATCTCCTTATTTTTCCCAATAAATACAACTAAAGCCCTAGAAATTATATCTAAAACGAGCATAAAAATACTTGGATTAGCAGAGAGGAGAAAGTTGACTATTTAGGGACCTTGGGACTCAGGAAGGACTCTATGATGAGCTTCCTGGACTTTCATTTGCCTCCCATGTCTTACACTGGACAATCTGTGAACACCAGTGTGAACCAGACAAAAATTGTTCCAAAAAAAAGCCTGCTCCCTCTAGACAAAGGATCAGGAAAAGAGCAACCTAGCAGGACGGAAAACTTTCAGACACTAACTCCTGCATTCAGACCAAATACTGCAGAAAAAACCCTGGCCACACCCCAGCACTCACAAGTGGTTGAGTGAAGAGCCCAGACCTCCACCTGTGACAGGCTACCACCCCAACTCTCCACTGGATGGTGTCAAAGAAGGCAGAGTGAAGAACTAGAACTTTGATTCCCCCAAGTGGTAATAGGAATAAGCCACTCTGTGTCTGGTGGCATCACTAGGTGTCACCTGTGAAGCCTGTGCCTCCAGCTTTACTCAGGGTTAGCAGGGAGTGCTCCCTCCTCCTTCCAGGGGTGAGGTCAGAGAGGGCAACATAGAAAGGCAGGACTTCACCACCGATAGGTTGTGTCAGTGGAGACCCTGTCAGCCAGCATGTTATCAGCTGAGGCCCAAAGGGGAGCTTGTCCTCCCATTCTTGTCCAGCAGCCCAGAAGTAATAAGGTACCCTCTGTTCCCCACTGTACCTGGGAGAACCAAGGGCAGAACTTGGACTTCCACCCCACTTAGTAGTAGAAAAGTGACATCCCCCTTCTCCCACCAGAGTAGTATTAGAAAGGGCCTGCTAAAACATAGGTTTAAAGATATGTTTTATAAGACAATACTCCCAAGATCCAGTTCTCAATCAAAAATCGCTTGGCATATAAGAACCTCATCTCAACATGAATGAAAAAAGTCAATAAATAGTCACCACCACCAAGGCGGCAGAGTTGTGAGAATTACCTGACAAAAATTTCAAGGTAACAATAACAAAATGCTCCAGTAAGTAATTCAAACACTCTTGAAATGAATGGAAAAACAGGAAGTCTCAGCAAAGAAGTAGATGATATAAAAAACCAAGTAAAAATTTCAGAACTGAAACATAAAATGACCAATGTTAAAAACCACAACAAAACCCTCAATGAATGAGCCCAACAGCAAAATGGAGAGGAAAGAAATTTGAAGATAAAAGGATAGAAATTACTGAACCCCAACAACAGAGAGAAAAGAGATTGAAATAAAAGTGACCAGAACCTTACAGACATATGGAACCACATAACAAGAAAGTGAGCATTCATGTCATTTGAGTTCCAGAAAAGGAAGAAAAAAACAGCGGGGCTGAAAAAACATTTTTGGAGATAATGGCTAAAAATACCCCACATTTGTTAAAAATTGAGAACAAAACCCATAAGCTTACAGACTAATGAAATTGAGAAAATCTCACATATAATAAATGCAAAGAACTCTCAAGAACACATCACAGTCCAACGTATGAAAACTACAGGCAAAGAAAAAAATCTAGAAAGTAGCCAAGGAGAAATGACACATCATCTTTAGTGAAAATACAGTTTGAATGTCATGAGATCTTTTATCATGATTTTTTTTTTTAATAGTTTCTGGTCGGGGCTGGGTTTGAACCTGCCACTTCCGGCATGGCATATGGGGCCGGTGCCCTACTCCTTTGAGCCACAGGTGCCACCCTTATCATGATCTTTTATCATGAGTTTTACTCTCTTACATGAGTTCAGTAAGGCTGCAAGATACAAGTATAAGAGCAACATACAAAAATGAATTTTATTTCTAGATACTAACAATGTACATGTGCAAACCAAAATTTAAAATACTATAAGAAAATGCCATGAAGGCTACGTTAACCAGTTTGATGAAAATATTTCAAATTGTACATAAAACCAGCACATTGTACCCCATGACTGCATTAATGTACACAGCGATGATTTAATTAAAAAAATAAAATACTATACTACTTACAATCACTCAAAGAATAATGAAATGCTTGAGTATAAAACAAAGAAAACATGCATAAGACTTGTGTGCTGAAAACCACAAAACCCTGATTGAAGATCTAAATCAATGAAGAGAGAATCTGGGCCTATCAGAAGACTCAGGGTAGCAAGGATGTCAGTGTTCTCCTTGATGACAGATTTAACACAGCTCCTGTTAAATCCTAGAACAATTTTTTGTAGATATAGATGAGATTATTCTAAAATCACAAGAAAAGGCAAAGGAACAAAATAACTGAAACAAATCTGAAAAAGAAGAATAAACTGGAAATAATCATTCTACCTACTTCCAAAACTTCCTGTGTGGGTACAGTAATCTATACCTTGTAGATAAACAGATCACTAGAACGAAATAGTGGACCTGTAAATAGTTCCATGAGTACAGCCAATTGATTTTTTCTTTTTTTTTTGAGACAGAGTCTCACTCACTCAATCACTCTGGGGTTGAGTGCCATGGAGTCACAGCTCACAGCAACCTCAAATTCTTAGGCTCAAGTGATCCTCTCGTCTCAGCCTCCTGAGTAGCTGGGACTATACTCGCCCGCCATAACGCCTGGCTAATTTTTCTATTTTTGGTAGAGATAGGGTCCCACTCTTCTTGCTCAGGCAGTCTTGAATTCCCAAGCTCAAGCAATCCACCTGACTTGGCCTCCCAGAGTGCTGGGATTACAGGCGTGAACCACTGGGTCCACCCTTGAGCTAATTGATTTTTGACAGAGTTGTAAGAGTTATTTGATGGAGAAAGGAAAATCTTTTCCACAGGTTTGGGTGGGTTGGAGGGAGAAAGAATTTCTACTTAAATTTCATACCTCACGTAAAACTTTACTCAAAATGGATCATAGATTTAAAAATAAAACATAAAACTTTTAGAAAAAAATAGGAGAAAGTCTTTAGGACTTAAGGCTTGGTAAAGAGTTTTTAGTCATGATATCAAAAGCATATTTCAGGCTTGGCGCCTGTGGCTCAAGTGACTAAGGCGCCAACCACATACACCTAAGGTGGTGGGTTCGAATCCAGCCCGGGCCTGCCAAACAACAATAATGGCTGCAACCAACAAATAGCCGGGTGTTGTGGAGGGCACCTGTGGTCCCAGCTACTTGGGAGGCTGAGGCAGGAGACTTGCTTGAGCCCAGGAGTTGGAGGCAGGAGACTCGCTTGAGCCCAGGAGTTGAAGGTTGCTATGAGCTGTGATGTCATGGCACTCTACCCAGGGGTGTCGACAGCTTGAGGCTTTGTCTAAAAAAAAAAAAAAGCATATTCCATTAAAGAAAAACAATAAATTAGAATTTATCAAATGTTAAAACTTTTGTTCTGCAAAATTTCCTGTTAAAAACACGGAAAGATAAGCTACAGGGTAGGATAAAATATTTGCAGTCCACATATCTAAGGACTCATGTCTAGAATAATAACAAACTCCCAGAAATCAATATTGAATGCAAACAATCCAATTAGGAAATGGTCAAAAGGCAAGAAAGAGGTGCACCTATGGAAAATGAGTGCTTGAATATATATTCAATGTCATTACTTTAATTTGTATTAAGGAAATGCCAATTAAGACCGCGCTAGGATATCACTATATCTAGTAGGCCAGCTCAAATTTAAAAAAAAAAATAGTGATAACCCTAAATGCTGGAGAAGAGGCAGAGAAACTGGAGCTCTCATACATTTATTACTGGTGAGAATGTAAAACGATACAGCCACTCTGGAAAGTGGTTTGACAGTTTCTTAAAAACTGGGTGTACATTTACCATACCTCCCAACCATTGATCTCCTGAGCGTTTACCTCACTCAGATCAATGAAAACTTATGTCCATGTGGCAACCTGTAAATTATTGTTCATAGAAGCTTTATTTGTATTAGCCAAAAAGTGGAAACTAGCACCATATCCCTCAGTGGGTGAATAGTTAAGCAAGTGGCACATCATTCGTGGACTACTATTCAGCAATAGAAAGTGGACAAATCACTAATGCGTGCAATACTTGGACAGCTCTCAAGAGCATTATTCTGAGTTAAAAGAAGTCATTGTCGAAAAGGCACATACTGTATGGTTTCATATATGTATATATCTCATCCTTGAATTAACAAAATTATAGAGATGGAAAACAGATTGGTGGTAGCAGGGCTGAGGGATGATGAGGTGGGAGCCAGCGAGGTCTCCGAGGGGAGGGAATATTTTCATAACTTGACTGCATGGTGCTTATAATATGCAAACTCACACCTATGACAAAATGACACTGATGTATACACACACTGTACAATGTCGATTTGATAGTGTACTACAATTATGTAAAATATAAGTAACCATTGGGAGAAGCTGAGGGCTGGGACCTCTCTGTACTGTTTCTGCAACTTCTTATGATCTATACTTTTTAAAAAGCCCCCAAAGTAATTTAAGGCAAAGTTACAATAATGTGACATAAGTTAGAATAATGTGACATAAGTTACAGTAACTAAAGCAATGTGCTAATGATAGAAACCAGTGAATCAGTGGAACAGAACAGAGCCCCAAATCCAAACAGTTAAACACAGAAACCCAGCATATAACAAAAGTGGCACCTCAAGTCAGTGTGGGAAAATATTGATTATTGGACTGAGGAAATTGGCAAGTCAAAACAAAGCAGGTTAGTCACGCACACATAAATCGACAAATACATCAAGCCATACACATGCAAATTCTAGAAGGTTTTAATAGCTAAAATATTAATTGCTAGTGGCGGGAAACATAAATCATTTTTGTAACATCCAGGAGGAAGGAGTCTTTCTAAGCATAATGTGGAATCTGGAAGCTTAAAGGAAAAGGATAAGAGGCTGATACTTAGAAATAAGACATCGTTACTCGGGAAGCTATACAGAGTATAGCAATACTCTGTAGATAAAGCAAGACCTATGACAAAGCTGGAGGATATATATTTGGAACACAGTAAGGAATAATCCATAAAATACCTTATGAGAAAGAAGGTGTAACAGAAAAAGAAAAGCAACAACAAAGAAGCAAACATAAGGAAACAATAAAATTGCCAAGCACTATGTGAAAAGAAACTCAAAATTAGCAATCATCAGTGAAACCCAAATGAATATACTGAGGTGTCATAAAAAACGTATCACCGTGGCAATGATCAAAATCATTCACTATACCTTGTGGTCCAAGGGTGTGCAGAAAGCACTCACAGGAAGTTCATGGGTAGCATCACTACTTGCATGACGATTTAATAACAGTTAGACAAATTAAATACGGCCACCTTCGGATCCAGTAGCCTAAATTGTAGAAATGTATCTCATAGAATTACGTGGGCAAGGGTGCCAACATGTATGGCAGAGGAAGCTTTTTGCACTGTTGTTCCTAATTGTCCAAAATCAGAACCATCTTAAAGTCTTTCACTCAATAGTTAACTGATAGATAAAATGTGGTCTATGTATTAGAATATTGTGCAAATTAAGAAATAGTGAAGCAGAACTACATATACCATACATATATGCAAATACAGAAGGATAGCAATTCAAGTGAAACTTGAATTTTAGAGAATGAGGATGCAAGTTAAGCTTCTCCTACATATATTGGCCATTATACACGTGTGTGCATATAGAGTTGCATGTACTTGTACAGTCATAGTATATTTATAAAAGGATACATAAGAAATGATAAAACTTTCCAGAAAGAACTGTGGAAGGGGTGATTTTGAAGGATTCTTTCTTTCTTTAACATATATTTAATTTTTATTAAGATGATGTATATATTGCTTAAAATGTCACATAGTGCTAAAGGTTTATAATGAAAACCAGCCTCAGGTGGGAGTTAAAAGTCTCCAGTTAAAGAAAATTTGAAAAGGGAAAAAAATACTATTGAGGAAACAAAAATAGATGGCACTGGAAGTAAAAGAAAATATGAATTTGGCCGAGGCAAAAATCTACACATAAGCATAGACAGATACTTATTTTTCCTTAGGACAGAGCACTGTAGAAACTCTCCTGGTATTTCCAAAGTCATTGAAGATCTTCATGTGATTTAAAGAGAGACGCCAGGCCGGGACGTGTGAATGCCGTACTTGACAGCAGGGCATGGTCATCTCCTTGGTACACGGATGATGTTAACCAGACACACACAGTCTGAAGGAGAGTGTGCGCGCTCAGGTGTTCTAGTGAATGGGACTGACCCATGTGCTTTCTGTGGTGGGGACAGGAAAGAAAGGAATGGCCAGGGTATGATCTTGGAGTCACCAAAGATTTCAAGATAGCCGTAGCTAGAACCTTAACCTTGCTCCCCTGTTTCAAAAATGCCATACCAAATGGTGGCGCTTTGCACGCGTAGTCTCTAACACAGCGTGGTGGACGCAGTAAAGATCTCGAGGGTTCTGTGCGGTGTCACCCTAAGACTCCCCAAGGAAAACTACAAAAAAGGATCTGAAATGTGCTCACTTGGGACAGAGCAAATTCCCTACATTTCAGAATTCATGCATCGTTCAAATTCTGAATCTTCTTTTTAAATGGTTCCCAGGGACTGCCAGGCACGCAATTTCTCTTAGTATTTTATGTCTTTCTTTTACATTAACAAGCAAGAGTGTTTTCTTTGTGGAATTAAACTCCATGAAAATATCTTTGCAAGCAGATTTGTGTCTTGATAACAATCTGCTGATTAATTTGGCGGCAGAATGCTGATGGAGTGCGTGAATCTCTGGGAAGGCCTCCAGCAGATACACATCAGGGTAATTAAACGCTTCCAGCATGTTACAACTGTCAGGATGATGTTGTACCACTCTGACACCCAGCCGGCTTCAGTGTGACAGGGAGTGCATGTGGCCCTCTGCAGCCATCACATGCTGTTTTCACCCTGTGCCCTGCCGGTATCTTCGGTGGGTTCCCTGAAGACACGGGGGGAACTTTGTGCCTGAGTATTGCAGCCCAGTCTGTTCCCCAAAGATCCTTTTGTGCTTTGTCCAAAGGTGATAATAACCAGGAAAGCAGTACTGGAAGTAGGAAGAGGACAGGTTTTGAAATTTAACAGAGCCACATCTAAAATGTGGTGCTGCTATTTACAAGTTTTGTGACAGAAACTGCTTTTTCTCTGTCAAATAGAGTAAGGACATTTCAATAGGAGACTCTTGGGAATTAGAAGGTAAAGTTTGGGATGTGCTTTAGTACCGGGACATGACTACCTGGGACTTAGAAGTCTCTAGTCAATGGTTGCTAATGTCAAAAAGTGTTTTACACTTTGAAATACATTTACTTATATAGAATTGTTCAATAGGCTGGGTGCAGTGGCTCATGTCTGTAATCCTAGCACTGGGAGGCCGAGGTGGGTGGCTTGCCTGAGCTCAGGAGATTGAGACCAGCTTGAGCAAGAGTTAGATCCCATCTGTACTAAAAATAGAAAAACTAGCCAGGTGCCTTGGTGGTGCCTATAGTCCCAGCTACTCAGGAGGCTGAGGCAAGAGGATTACTTGAGCCCAGGAGTTTGAGGTTACTGTGAGCTATGATGATGCCACAGTAGTATGGCCTGGGGCAACAGAGTGAGATTCTATCTAAAAAAAAAAAAAAAGAGTTGTGTAATCACAGTAATAATGCAAGGAGGTGGGTAGGCAGAGGTATCTCCCTCCTTCTAGAGAAGAGGAAATCAAGCCATCAGTGGGTTGTACAACTTGGTCAGAGCTTTCTAGAACATTCCAATTTTTGTGCCTTTGAAGTGAAGTGTGGAGGGATCACACAAGACGTTAACACGAGGATTAAGAGTGAGAGGGTGAGGCAAGGGTGTGGAGCGAGACTCTGAGACCTGCTGAAACTTTGATGGGTAGTGGAGTGCAGGGGCTGGGTAGCCAGAGGATGTCTTAGTGTTCCTGCCCTGCCATTTCCTGCGTGGGTCTGAGAGTGGATTACCTGATGTAGTAAACCCTCTTCCTAACAAGAGTTGTCCCACAAATGGGATTCACCACTGGGAAGTGGAAAAGAAACAGGGGTTATTTAGATTCTAGGCTCCCAAACTCCTGATAATTCTGCCTGTGTGGGACCGACTTTAACTTTACTCTGCCCCATGAATCATAGAATCCTGGGTTTGAAAGGATCTGAAAGTGAAGGCAGTTCAACCCCCCGCCCCCATCCTCCTGTAACCACGTAATAATTCCTGACATGCAGTGTCGTGAGGAACATGAAGAACTTGGGGTTGAGGCAGGCTCTTGCCCCAGAGGCGGCCTGTCCCAGGGGAAGAAAGTGCCCACTGGTTTCTAACATGAAACAGGTTTAACAAGCATTTCAACACTTGTTTGTAAGTATGTTTGAGTTCTTGTTGATGCTGGAACATTTCACTGACACTGTTTATCCCTGTTAGTAGTATTTCCCCATATCAGATACCTCCTAAAGTTCCTGCTGCCTATGGAGTGAATCTAAGCTCTGTTAGTGAAGTGCCCAGTCCACATGAAAACACTCCTCCTAATATTTAGTATATAGTTGGATTTTATAATATATAGCACATAAAATATATCAGAGACTGGAGAACTCTGACCTACAGACCCACAATCTATTTCGTAAATAGACTGTTATTGCAACACAGCCACACCCATTCATTTCCATGCCGTTCATAGCTGCTTCCGCCACCACAGCAGAGTTGAGCAGTTGCAACATAGGCCTTATGTCCTGAGAGCCTAAAACATCTACAATCTCTCCCTTTAAGATAAAGTTTGCTCCATCCTGTGACGTGCAATACATAAAACATCACAGTGAATGGGAAAGATATTTACATTTTACAGATCTGACAAAGGGTTGGTAACTTACAACTATAGAGAACTCAAAGTAATCAACAAAAAAGAGAAAAACAATCCCATCTATCCCTGGGCAAGAGACATGAACAAACCCTTCTCTGAAGAAGATAGACAAATGGCTAATATACATTTGAGAAAATGCTCATTGTCCCTAATCATCAGAGGACTGCAAATCAAAACCAGTTTGACATATCACCTAAACCCAAAAAGAATAGCCCAAATCATAAAGTCCCAAAGCTGGAGATGCAGGTGAGGGCATGAAGAAAAGGGAACACTTCCACTGTTGGTGGGACTGCAAACTAAGACAGACTCTTTGGAAAGAAGTATAGAGACTCCTCAAAGAACTCAAAATAGACCTTGCACTTGATACCATAATTCCATTACTAGGCAACTACCCAGAAGAAAAAAAAATCATTTTATCATAAAGACATTTGCACTGGATTGTTTATCAAAGCTCAGTTTACAATCACCAAGATGTGGAAACATCTGGTTCTTTATACTCTTAGTGATTCCCCAATAATAATAAAAAAAAAAGATGTAGAAACAACCCAAGTTGGAAGAGGGGAGAGGAGGAAATGAAGGGAGAGAGGGCAAGAGGGAGGGAGATCAACGTGCTCCCAGCTAATGGGCACAACGTAAGGGCATATGGCATATCTCCTGGGTGTCAGACCCAACTGCAACAGAGGGACCTTATGTAACAAATGCAAACTTTGTGACCTAATCGTTTGTACCCTCATATTAATCTGAAAAAAAAAAACCCATTATACTGTTATATATTTATAAATCATAACAACACAATATGCTCATAATAATGCACTAAATTATAGATAATATACAATATATGATAACATATATGATCATAATTCATATAGAGCTTAGGGATAGGCATTTGGTGTTTTGTGCAATTGAACCATTAGAGCATTTCTGTAATTTAGAGAGTTTGTTGTGTCAGTACATCTGAAAATTGTCCTGTTTGGTTAGAATATACAGAAACTGCTCTACAACAGTAACAATTGATACAGCAATTAAGGAACACAATTCTGTTTCCCAAATAAATGGTTAACAGATGGAGTAACTTTTAAGGCTGGTCCACGTCAAGCACCAGGGTTCAGATTGGGGTTGAAAGCACATTCATGGCATGAAATCAGGAGGTTTGAATTTTGTGACCCAGATGGAGAAACAGCTTTGGGGTCTAGAGCTTCAAAAGCTAATTTAGGAGAATATGGTATAAAAACCCAGATGTGCTGAACAGACGTATGGAGATTTTTCACTAAGTGTGATTCTCTAACCTGTTTGTTCCTTGGCCGTGTTTACTGCAGAGTACCAGGGTACAGCCATTTGGTGACACTATGCAGGGTTTATCCCATGAGAAGACACGAGAAATCAGGCCATTTATTTCACAGAGAGCGGTCTGGAGTGCCTGAGACTTTGTTTTTCATCCTCTGATTGCAACAGACCAGTGGGCCGGGCGGCTCTGTAAGTAACAACAAAGCTGTTTTGCTATAACCTACGCAGGGCGGGAGGAGGGCTCCAGTTAGCAGGCATTAATGATGAGTACATAAACTTTTGGCAGAATCACACTACTGTTTGTTGACAAAGAGGCCTTGCATAGTCTTACTAGAGCCAAACAGTTCTCATCCGATACATATGAATATTCCCTGAGTGCACAGGAACTAAATTACAAAGGCATCTGTTACACCATGAGGGACTTATTGCTAAGCTGGGCACTTGTTTATTTGGAATGTCAACACAGAGCGTTTCATCTGAATGAGACGGTACACTTTATGGTGTACCTCTGCTAAACTCAGACGTCTAACTCTTAAGTATTACGAGCGTGGAAGCAGTGCGGCCAGCGGTCTCCACACTCCCTCAGGAGTCACATCAGCAACACGGCCCCATTGCAGAAGGTGGTGGTGTTTCTTGCGGTTCCTGGTCACACACATACACCGCAGTAGCGTCCCTTTCTTGTTTTTTTCTCTTTCCCTTTTATAACCTGTCCTTTTAGGGCATCCATTCACAGATGGTTAGTGATCAGCCACAGTGGATCGGGGACCAGGAGGCTTTGCCTATCTGCAGGTGACAAAGTGTTAGGAAGCTTGACCTGGGAAGATTTCCGTAAACATGTCTTTTCTAGACGGAACACCACCTGCAGGGAAGAGCAAGCCCACACCAGGAGGCTGGAGCTGGTGCTGGGCAAACGCCTCTCTAGGGACTTTGCAGCTGAGCCGGAACTCGTGTCTGCCCACAGGGGACCTGGCGCTCCTGCACACTTCAGCCCCACTGAGGCAAGACTCTGAACTTGGAGGCAGGCGGGGCTGGCTGCATCCTCCCAGCGCACCTTCATTTTCTACAGGGCAGCAGCATTGTAGTTTGGGAATTGCTGCCATCAGCTACCCTCTGGACAGTGGGCCCTGAGTCCCCCTGAGTCCATCTGAGGGTGAGGGAGGGGTGGCTAGATGAAGAGGGACATGGGGTCTCACTGTGGTGGGACACTGCTGCCGTATTAGTGGGTGGCTGACAAACACACAGAGGAGGGGAAGGCTTCTCTAATTACCTTCGGCTTTTCTTTCTATTACTAATTAATTCCTCGGAGGAGCACCTGCCCTGGCCTAGCCCTGCGCGGAGGCGGTGGCTGAGTGCTGATTCTGGCACAACCTGTGTATCTTGGGAGGCTTGGAAAGCCAAGACATTTCCAACCCCTCCTGAGCTTTGTTCCTCTGCTGTTACCATCAACCCTCCGGGCCAGAGTGTCATCTGCTAATTACTCCCTGGTGCTTGGCTGGGCCTGTGGTGATAGGGGCCCCAGCCTAGCAGGCGTGGGGAGTCCACTGGGATCCAACCCACTGGCCCTGGTCTTCTCACCTGGTTTTTATAGCCAGCATGTGCTGTTTGTTTATTGACTGGGAGGATTTGGAAACTACTTCCATAAGTCCCGAGTCCCAGCTGCATGGACATAAACTTAGATGAAACGGGAATTTAGTACTCGGCTTCTGAATCTGGAACTTGGCTTCTGTCTGAGCTTTTAGACAACACGGAAGGAGTGACAGGATTCACAGTCCATGTCTGGGCTCATCTGGATGGTCCAGGATTGTGCCTGTCGTTCTGCATGGAGTGACAGTGAATGGAACTTTCTTCCCTCTCAGGACGGTCCCCATTTGAATGCCACGGCCTGTAGCTATCCTAACAGGCATCATCGGAGTGGGTCTTAGTAGGTGAGACATGAAGGAAAAGACAAGCTTCTGCACCCCCTGGTGTGCTGGTCCCTGAGAGCCCAGCACCAGTTCACTCCAGCCCTGGGGGGAGCTTCAGATTCAGATTCGGCTCTGCAAAGAGGTAGATGAGGCAGCTAAACTCGTGAGCTGCTGATGTCCAGCTGTCTACGCCATACATGAACTTATTTAGTTCTCAAAGGAATCCTGGGGATGCTCTTTTCCCCAATTTGCCACTGAGAAGAGATATGAAAAGGTTTACTGAAGGCACAAAGCAGGTGGAAAAACGGGGATTTGAACAGTCCTGTCCACTGGGCCACATTCTCCACGGGGACGGGGCACATACCAGTACAATCAGGCAAACCCCAGCAGGTCATCACAGGGAAGGAAAATCCTCTCCTTTCACCATCCAAGTAATCAGGAAAGGCGAAGGAGGAGGAGGGAGGGGACATAGGGACCAATGTCTCGAAGAGGAGAGTCAGGGGAGAGGGCGGAAGCACCTCAGAAGCCCCACCCTCTACTCTCTACACCAACCTGGGCAAGAAAGGGTGGGGAAAAGGGGTGTCAGGGGCCATTCCCAGCAGAGGGGATATGCCTGTGGCTTTAGTGTCTGAAAGGGACCTCTTGGGGGCACTGTGACAGGGTGGAGTGACCCTGGGTATAAACAGTGGAGTGGGTTCCCCAGCTCCAGGACTAAGGGGCTTGGGTTGAGGATGAGACTGCGCTGGGCATACACGTGGGGGAAGAAAAGTACTCCTGCACAACCGCGTCTGTTAGGAAGGAAGGAGGCAAAAGTGAGATTGGAAAGGGGGATACTGTTGTGGGGAAGGGGAAATTGATGTTGGGATGGGGACATGGAAGGTGGAAAGCCCCATCTTACAACACAGCAGCCAGGTCTCCCTAAGAGTTCTGGCTGCAGGCTTTGGGTCTTGGCCACCCCCTAAGGGTTTGCCCCTCTACCCGTAGGAGTCACACCACATGTGGCCAGATGCCTAAGGGTCAAGCCCAGGGTCAGGTGGGAGGCAGGGCTGCCACTTCCCTCAGCACCGTGTTGTATAGGTAATAAGGCACCAGCAAACCTCCTTGACTCACCTGTGCTCCCTGGTGCCATAAACTTCCCATTCCCTGCAGTTACGAGAAAGTAAGGCTGTATCCAGAAGGAACTGCTGGCTCCACGACTCTGGTGGCCGTAGCCTTCCTCTGTCACCATTGACAGCGCTTCCTTTAGGAGATTTGCTTTCTCTCCTCAGATCCTGTGAGCAATAGATTTTACAGTTTGTGTATTTTCTTCTAGCCCCAAACCCTCCTCCTGCTCTACTTCCCTGAGTCTGCCAACTCTCCAACCATTCGTGGAGAAGTGGGTGCACCTGAGCCGTAACCCCTTCATCTCCCAGGGTCAAATCCCCACTCTCTGTCTCTGCAGCTCCTGGCGGTAGCCACACCCTTGTCCAAGCTCTGCTCCCAGCCTCTCCTCTGGGTCTCCCTCTCTTCCCCAATCTTTACCATGAGCATGCCACCTACTGTGTCTCATCTCAAACATAGAAACTTTGGCCATAGAGGCTCTGGGGCCTGCTCCCTCTTTCCCCACCTGAGCTCTCTGAATCCTTAGTGCTATCGGCTGTGCGTGGAGTTTGCCTCCTGTGAGTGAGGAGAAAAGAACAAATTAAGAACAATAGATTGGAAAAGGAATGGACAGAGATCAGGCTGGTAATGCCAGTGGTGTGGCCTGCCCCAGCCACGCACCCCTTACCTGCCCCTCAGGGGTGGGCCTGCTCTCTGCCCATTCCTTCTCCAATCTATTGTTCTTAATTGGAATCACTTCAAAGTAGATATAAGATTGTGTCACTCTCTGGGGGCACACACTTCCATTTTTTGCCATTGCTCTAGCAGAAAATCCAAATCCCTTTACGAGGCTTGAAAAGCTCTGGGAACTCTGTGTCTGGCCTACCTCTAGCTTCATCTCAGGGGCCTGCTGCCCTCCTGCTCCTATCCCAGCTCCTATCCCTATCTCACGTTTTATCTGCCCTACACGCAACAAATCCTTCCCCATCTCTGCACCTCTGTCCCTTGCTGCTCCCTGGGCTCTTCCAGTGGGCGCTCCCCTCCTTCAGGGCCCTTCAGACTTCCCCGGACCTGCCCTGAGCGTGACTCCAGCCTCCCACCTTCTCAGCACATGCGTCACACTGCCTGCTCACTTGCTTTGTGCCAGTGCTCACAGTGGAAATGTGCTGTTTTTTGATCTGTCTGTCGTGGCCACTAGAATATGCTGCTCTCTCTCCAGCACCTGCAACAGCCTCTGCAGGTGGCGGTCAGTGCCATGTAAGCCTTCACTTTTGTCCCTTGCCTCATCTGGTTTGCCTCTTATTTACTTTTAAAAAACTCTTTACTTTGAAATAATTTTATATCCACAAGAAGTTGCAAAAACACTTACACAATATTTTTGTATTCTCTTCCCCTGGCTTTCTCCAAAAATATCTCACATAACCATGGAACAATCGTCAGTTATCAAAAACCCCAAAATTACCTTAGCATGATACTATTAACTAAACTACAGAATTTTAGGTTTTTACATGCACTTATTCTTTGTATTATCCTTTTATTGTTATTTATTGTTTTGTTATGATTATTAATGTTTTATTATGTCATGCAGTAAAGGGTTAACTCTACAGGTTTGGCAGTTTTAAATCCTCTAGGTTCTAGAAAAAGGATTGGCCTTTGGCTAGCTCCTGGGAGAAAAACCTCTAAGCCCTGGAATATCCTCCCTGTTCAGGGGGTGCTGGCATACCTGGGGCCTTGGGAAACTCCAGATAATTGATGCTAACTGTGACTTACGGTGGGGCCCTTGGACCATGAGAGGCCACCTTGACCTCTGGAGGGACTTAAGGCTGACTAAAGCCAGTCTTGTGGGCATCCATGTTGCTATGGGGTACTGGACACCAAGGCTTCTATGAGTATCCCTGATGGCAATGCTTGGTGCACATGGTGACACTCTGTTGCTTGGAGCATCAGCACTGTCCATCTGACTCTGGTGGAGGTGACAGTGGAGGGTTTGCTGGTCTCTCCTGGACTCCGCACTATGGGCCTTTTACCTTGGCTGATTTTAATCTGTATTCTTTCACTATCATAAATCATAACTGTGAGCATAATGGCTTTTTTTTGAGTCCTAGGAGAACATCTTGCAAATCATTCAAGCTGAGGGTGGTCTTGGGGACCTCTGACACACATGCATAGATCTGTGAAACCACCACCACAGTGAGGATAAAAAACCATTCTAACATTCTCTTGTGTGTGATAGAATCACTCACCAGCCCTAACTCCTGGGCACCATCGACATATTTCCATAACCATAATATTGTAATTTTGAGGGTGTTTTATTGATGAAACCATACAATATGTAACTTTTTGAAATGGAAAGTTTTCAGCCAGCATAAGGTGCTTGAGGTCCATCCAAGTGGCTGGACATATCCGTAATTCGCTTCTCTTGATTGCCGAGAAGTATTCCATTGTGTGGATATACCACAGTTGGGTTATCCATTTGTCCACTGAAGAACATATTTGGCCATTACAGATAAAGACACTATGAGCATTCATGAACAGATTTTGTGAGAACCTAAGTTTTCATTTCTCTAGGTTATATAGTTAAGAATGGAATTGCTCCTGGGTCATATGGTAAATGTGGATTTAACTGAACAAGAAACCCCATCAAACTCTTTTCCAAAGTGCAAGAACCACTTTGCTTTACTACCAGCAATATGTGAGCGACCCAGTTGCTCTGTATTCTCACCAGCATTTGACATTGTTAGTACATCTTATTTAATTCAAGTATTCTAATAGATGTGCAGTGGGTCCCCTGGTGGTTTCACTTTGTGCTTCCCTAGTTACTGGTAACGTTGAGTTTCTTCTCCTGTGATTATTTTCCATTGGTATCGCCTCTTTGATGAAGTGTCTATTCAAGTATTTCTCCATTTCCTAATTAGACTGTTTTCTTATTGATGACTTTACAGTGCTCTTTACATATATTAAATACAAACCTTTCCTCAGGCATGTGATTTGCAAATATTTTCTCCCAGTTTGTAGCTTGTCTTTTCATTCTCTTGACAGTGTCTTTGGTGGAGCCAAAGTTTTAAGTTTTGATGAGGTCTTTTTTGTCTCTTATGGATGTCCTTTGCCATCTTGTCTAAGAACTCTAGGTGTAATTGTACGTCATAAAGATTTTGTTCTATATTTTTTACAACTATTTCTACAGTTTTACGTTTTACATTTGGATTGCCCATCCATTTTGAGTTCGTTTTTGTATAAAAGTGAGGCTGTGTGGAGGTTTATTTTTCTCAGTTTATTAATGCCCAATTGTGCAAACATCATCATTCAAAAAGCAATCCTTTCTCCATTGAATTTTTTTGCACCATTGTAAAAAATGTAGTTGGCCATATTGTATGGGTCTATTTCAAGACTTTTATTGTTCTGTGTATTTATTTTTCTGCCAATAGCATATTGTTTTAATTACTGGAGCTGTGTAAGTCTTAAAATAGGATAGACTAATTCCTCCATATTTAGTCTTCTTCAAGATTATTTTGGCTATCCAAGATTTTATTTTTGTCTTTTGTACACATTTTAGAATTAGCTTATTTATATAAAAAAATCCTGCTGGAATTTTGATAGGAATTGAATTAAAACTATAGATCAACTTGGGAAGTATTGTCATCTTTTCAAATTTGACTCTTCTAATCCACAAACCCAGCAAATCTCTCAATTTTATTTAGGTCTTCTTTGGTTTCTTTCTTTCTTTCTTTCTTTTTTTTTTTTTTGAGATAGAGCCTCAAGCTATCCCCCTGGGTAGAGTGCTGTGGCATCACAGCTCACAGCAACCTCCAACTCCTGGGCTCAAGCCAGTCTCCTGCCTCTGCCTCCCAAGTAGCTGGGACCACAGGCACCTGCCACAACGCCTAGCTATTTTTTGGTTGCAGCTGTCATTGTTGTTTGGCGGCCCCGGGCTGGATTTGAACCTGCCACCTTAGGTGTATATGGCTGGCGCCTTAGCCACTTGAGCCACAGGCCCCGAGCCTTCTTTGGTTTCTTTCATTAGAGATTTTTTTTTTTTTTTTGGCCGGGGCTGGGTTTAAACCCAGCACCTCCTGCATATGGGGCTGGCGCCCTACTCCTTGAGCCACAGGCCCCACCCATTCATCAAAGTTTTGTGCTGTTTAGCATACAGCTCACATGTACTCTTCATTAGATGTATAAGCAAGTACTTCATATTTTGTAGCTACTGTAAACTGTATGGTATTTAAATTTTCAGTTTCCAGCTTATCATTGCTAGTCTTATCATTGCTAGCATATAGAGATAGTTTTTGTGCTTGGGGGGCCTTGAATTCTGCCGCATTGCTAAACTCACTTATTAGTTCTAAGGAGAGGTTTAGTGGAAAATTTCCTTCAGATCTTCTATGTTGACAATCATGTCACTTGCAGATCAGGACACTTTTATGGCTTTTTTTCTAATCTGGATATCCACTTATTTCCTTTTCTTGCCTTATTTCACTGGCTAGGACTTCTAGTACTTTGATGACTAGGAGTGGTAGGAGTGCCCATCCTTGTCTTGTTCCTAACTTAGAAGGGCATTCAATCTTTCCTCATTAATAGTGTGTGAGGGTTGGGGTGCATGGGTGGGTGGGAGCATGCATGCATGTGTGCATGTGCTCTTTATCATGTTAAGGAAGCTCCCTTTCATTCCTAGTGTGCTGAGAGTTTTTATGATGAATAGATGTTGGATTTTTTTTTTTTTTTGAGACGGAGCCTCAAGCTATCCCCCTGGGTAGAGTGCCATGGCATCACGCTCACAGCAACCTCCAACTCCTGGGCTCAAGTGAGTCTCCTGCCTCAGCCTCCTAAGTAGCTGGGACTACAGGCGCCCGC